>JAOVVI020005989.1:5802-15996 GCA_028571085.2 Nepenthes alata
ATGATTTTATGCAGTGTTATGTAATCATTTATATGAGCAGACAATATTACTATTCTATTAACAGAAATGTGATTCAAGCAGGCAGTATGGTGTATGCAAGACTAACCTGAATTTGACATGGAATCATCGTCTATGCATGAGTGGTGCTCTTGTGACCGGCTCATTATACTTAGTGTATGGTTGGCGTGTACTACTTCAGAGGGTCATTGGGCCACTTTGGTAGAGGCCTTGGCCTATGGCCCCTATGCTTCATTGGATTTGGTCATTTTCCTTGGATTGGTTTGGCAGCATGCTACTGCAGCACTAGGTGGCCTACTAGCCAGTGGTTTAGGTCCCATTGTCATCCGACACTGCCTCGGGCAACCCAGACTGGTGCAGGCTAAGCACGTCGAGCCGCCATTGCGAGGATTGCCATAACTTTTGCAAGGTTTGTTGCAATGCAACAGGTCGATGAGAATTGTTGCAGTAGGATCGGCCTGCTGATTGGTGCGCCCTACTCCGGAGAATCGTTGAGGTCGAGGATGTCCCATGAACAAAGGAATGGCCGCTCGAGCTGGCAGTCTCATATCTATGACTACTACTTTCTAAAAGGTTAGGTTTTCCTTACTTGGTCGATAGGGTTCGAGGCCAGCGCCTCTTGGCAATGCTTGGAGTAGCATGGATCATATCGCTTTGAGACTTTATCTACACTTTATAGCTCGGACAGCCTTTTGGCTGCTGCTAGGCCCTGTCACTCGTGACTGCCCAGGCCACGAAGACTTGAGGTCATCGAATCTTCTACAGATATTTATCCGCTTTGCTAGTTTAGGAGTTCGAGGGAAAAGCCCCCAGCCGAGAGTCATTGATTGGACGCAATATGTCTAGAAGTGGGCGCCGGTGCACATTTTTGGGCCGGTTGTTTGCCACCATAGTTATGCGAGGAGATGTCATTGACATGGGGACATTCTAGGCCGGTGTGATGGGATTCCCCTTCACGGCTCCTTAACACTACTCTTGGTAGAGTGTTAGACAGGGGATCAAGCTCTGTCACCGTTGTCCAAGGCCTCGGGAGCCTCAGTTCACCACAGTCTGGCCCTTAGCGGCTACATGCCCATGGAGGTTCATTCTTGGCTCCGGATTGGTTACGCCTGGACTGGCCATGGTTGGAATGCATTCAGGCACTAGATTGGGACGCTGCTGGACTCGATCTTGGCTCTAGGTAGTTCAGCAACTGGATTGGATCTTGGTGCCGGACTGAGATGCGGCCAGACTTGACCTGGACGCTAGACGGGATCTTCATGCTGGGCAAGGTCAGGGCGCCAAACTGGGACTTGGCTGGACATGACCTGAGCACAACACTAGATCTAGGTGTCAGATGCGGCTCAGACAGGAGAAGAGTAGCACCAAGCCGGTGGGACTTTGGATCATCAATCGCGGAGCCGGACTGATTCTGGAATCTAGCTAGTATGAAGCTGAACTAGAACTGGGAGCCAGACAGGGAGTGGCGGACTACGTCGCGGCTGAGCACAGTGTTACGACTGAACCAAGTCATGGTCGAATCGAGTTGTGACTAAACCGGGTCTGAGAAGAGTTCATATATCGTGGAGAGGAGGTGGAGTGGGATGCGTTAATATAAGATGGCTGGAACCACGCTTGGTGGACCAACGAGGCATACCTAAAGATGGCGATTAGGATGGCTGGTGGAGGGTGGTCCCAGTGCAAACAATGGTGCCGGTCACGGTGACAGCCACCCTATGACGGCATGGGTTGCAATACAAGCTCCTTCAAGGGTTTTCTCTTCCTCTCTCCGCCACGCTTCACAACACACCAAGATTTTGGCCGATTGCCTCAAGATTGCCACATTCAAACAAAAGATCGGTATCCATAAAGAGGAAAGAAGTATTTACTTGTCTCGATTTACAGATTCTCCTCCAGGGATGGCGACGACAGTGGTGGATCTTTGCGGTTCACGATCTTCTCCCTTCCTTCAAACCATGGTGCAAATTAGAGGGTAGAGAATGGAGAGGGCTTTGTCATCTTCTGTTTTGGCTGGCGTCTCCTTCGGCAAACACAATTTCCACAACTCTGTGCGACGGAGTCTGGGAGTTAGAGGGGAAGTCCCCAGCGTGGCGTTTTCGGACGAGCCCTGTTGTGTCTGTGGGTCATGCTTCTTACTTTAGTGAGGCAGTTCACTAGTGCAGGAACAGGTAGTAGTTTGTTCGTCGACTTCGCGTGGGACCTCTCCTCGTTCAAAGAGGTTACTGGCCGTCTTGGGAGTAGCATGCGTTGCTTCTTTGGGCTTTGCCTGGCTCCCTAGGGTCGGATTGATCTTTCCTCTGGGAGTGGGCCCTGTCGCTCGGGTCTTCCCTAATACCGAGGTTGTCAGGTTGATGAGATAGGCACTTGGGGGCCGTATTCACCTCCAACTTCTCTTTTGGGCATTGACATTGCACAATGGAGGATAGAACCCCTAGCCACTAGCATGCCAAAGACAAGCTGAGAGTCGTCATGACTACCCGGAGGGTCATCACCCTGGGAGGTGATTTCTCTTGCTGGGGTGCTAGTTAAGGTATGAGTATTGACCGTATTTGTTTCATTGTTATGCAGTGGTTATACTTTTCAGTCGTTTTCCATAGACGGTGCCAATGATGCGTCCTGGATCCGAGTATTGGATGGATTCGGGTTCAGCTAATCCTTGGGCTCTTGCCGGCATCGTCTTCGATCTCCGTTGGGTCAAGATTTGAATGCGGATTCAAATCTTGTAAGTAGCCACCCACACGAAAATGGGTGACCAAAGCGGCCACCTGCAAGAAAAGGAGCGACAAAAGCAAACCAAGCACCATGACTTGAGATAGCAGAGAACGCGAATGGTCAAAGCTAAGAACCGGCCATAGAAGCTGCAAGCCTCACCACAATGTCAAGCTTCCGCACCATTTCACCAATCAATGAGGAGAATGATGCGAAGAAACACCGTAAGTTCTCAATTTATAGCATGCCAAGAAGCAAGCAGAATGCTAAATGCCAAAGGACCGCCAACCTAGCGAATCTACAGAAAATTTGAAAACAGAGGAGCCACGTCGAGAACAGTGAAAAAGGAAATCTGAGTTAGATCTGAAAAGACAACAGGGGTCTCATCGTGAACATGCCGGATGTCGAAGATTCGGACCAAAGAGGTCATCACCCCAAAAGAATTGCAGCCCACTGACCCAAAGATGGTTAATGCCCCAATTGACTGGAGAGGGTCTTCAGGCAGCCGGGTGCGACGCAAACCAGATGTGGCCCAAACTAAAAGCGGCCCATGAGCACTTTCCACATGCAACAGTTATCTGCCCTAATTGGCCGCAATGATGATAATCTTCCCAGATGGAAACTTCCTCTGAAACAAAAGCCCACAAATTAGTGCACATCTTGGAAGGGAAGCCTTCAAATCAACACACGACTCACAATTGAAGCTTCAGCATTCACGGTATGTGACATCTCCGTGGAGAAAGAAATCCTCCCTCCCACCGTTGTAGCCATGAATAGCGCTTGCATCTTCTCGATAGATGGAAAGGATCCCCTCAGAAGGCTTGCAGCCCCCTTTGCCACCCAAGGAAGGTGAAGAGGTCCAACTGTTATAAAATGCCCTAGAGACACACTCTCTCTAGTTCTCAAATTCGCACAAGCAATCCATCTTTCAAGAACCAATTACTATTCTCTTTCCCACTGCTCGTTCTAGCAAATCCAATGGTCTAAAAAGCCGCTCTCCACGAGCGTACTACGACTTAAAGCTACTCCATGCCGAGTACATCTCCGAACTAGACTCACAAATCCACTTCCTAGCTTCTATTTTAGCGTACTCCGTTTTTATCTTCTTCATCTTGGAAGGAAGATTACTGACATGAATGTCGAAGGATAAATCGACAAGCAAGTCCTGTCATTTTTCTCTGACTTATCGTCTTTTCTTATGGTATACAGGATCCAAGCCATGCAGAATGGAGACCGAACCTGACGTTAGCACGAGCATAAGAGCAGCTGAACCCAAATCCGTCCAAGACTCGGATCTAAGACGCATCAAATATAAAAGATATAGTTGAGGTATCTTATTTAATATGGATAGAAACATTTTGAGATAAATAACATTAATTGTTAATATTATCTTAGAAAGGATATATCAGTAAAGTTTTAGAGAGATTTGTGATGAAGAACTATCAATAATATTTTCTAATCTAGAAAGGTAATAAATTTAGTTCAATATAATTTTGAGAAGTAAATGGTAATAAAATTAAATGAAGGACATTTTTTATGTATTTGCCATAGGAAGCTTGATTGGTATGCTCAGAAAATAGCAAAGTAACCAAAGTAACCTTATTATGGATCATTGAAAAATTACAAAGAAAATAATGAGATACTTATAAGGGACTAAAGACTATATTACTACTTATAAGAAGTTGGGTTATTTAGAGTTGATGGGGTATTCATATTCATACCATTCTAAATATATAGATGCCAAAATGTTCACTTTTGGACAACTTTTTCTTTTGGTTGGATAAGCAATTTTATTAAAGAGTGTGAAACAATCTGTGATTACTGTATCCATAATAAAAGTGGAGTTTGTGGTATGCTTTGAAGTCACTATTTATAATTATTGTTATAAAATTTTATTTTAGGATTTAAATTTGTTGATAGTACAATAGGCAGCTGAAAATTTATTATAATAATTTCTTAACAGTTTTCTTTTCAAAGAACAATAAGTATTTGAAGAGTACTGACGCATTTTAAGATTCAGATTATTGTACGGATTAGAGAGCTCCTCAATCTTTCATTGTAGGTAGAATTAGAGCAGGTCCGGTCTCCGTCTCTATTAACCTGGATCCTGCAAACTATAAATAACGAATAAGAGGTTAGAATATTGGTGGGACTCACTGCCCGATTTATTCTCTAATACTTAAGTCATATGTCTTTATCAAAAAATAGAAATATGAGAGGATGTAAAAAAATACAAAATATACGTATGAGGGGAATGTGAGAGGAGGACTGGGCTCCTGTAAAGCTCCTGACTAGGAGCAGCTTCGAGGTATTCGAGGGGTGAGTCTCCAATATGGTGTACTCAGTGAGTGGCTTATTATGGTACACTCAATGGGCAGCGACTTAGAGAGGAGGAGAAAAAGATGCCAAAAATATATTATAATAATTTTTTAACAATTTTCTATTCAAAAAACAATAATTATTTGAAGAGTACTAATGCATTTTAAGATTCAGATTATTATACGGATTAGAGAGCTCCTCAATCTTTCATTGTAGGTAGAATTGGAGCAGGTTCAATCTCCGTCTCTATTAACCTAGATCCTACAAACTATAAATAATAAATAAGAGATTAGAGTATTGGTGGGACTCACTACCCGGTTTATTCTTTAATACTTAAGTGAGATATCTTTATCAAAAAATAGAAAGATGAGAGGATGTAAAAGAATGCAAAAATATACGTATGAGGGGAATGTGAGAGGAGGACTGGGCTCCTGTAAAGCTCTTGACTAGGAGCAGCTTCGAGGTATTCGAGGGGTGAGGCTCCAATATGGTGTACTCAGTGAGTGGCTTACTATGGTACACTCGATGGGCAGCGACTTATAGAGGAGGAGAAAAAGCTGCCAAAAATTTATTATAATAATTTTATAACAGTTTTCTTTTCAAAGAACAATAAGTATTTGAAGAGTACTGATGTGTTTTAAGATTCAGATTATTGTACGGATTAGAGAGCTCATCAATCTTTTATTATAGGTAGAATTAGAGCGGGTCTGGTCTCCATATCTATTAACCTAGATCCTGCGAACTATAAATAACTTATAAGAGGTTAGAGTATTGGTGGGACTCACTGTCCAATTTATTCTCTAATACTTAAGTCAAATTTCTTTATCAAAAAATAGAAAGATGAGAGGATATAAAAGAAGGCAAAAATATACATATGAGGGGAATGTGAAAGGAGGATTTGGCTCCTGTAAAGCTCTTGACTAGGAGCAGCTTTGAGGTATTCGGGGGTGAATCTCCAATATGGTGTACTCAGTGAGTGGCTTACTATGGTACACTCGATGGGCATCGACTTAGAGAGGAGGAGAAAAAGCTGTATGAAGAAAAGAGAGTTTGATTCTTTCTCAACTCTTATATCTCACTCGAGGGTTGATTCAGTTGGAGATAGATCGATTCATTTTTCTGTGAAGGCAAAGGATATTTGTAACGCTTCGTGGAGAAGGCTTTGGTGCTAAGGCTCGTGATAGGTGTCCCGTTAGGATTCACCGGCCACTGGACATTGACGGGCACCACCATTATCAGATGTCGTCTTGTGGTGGTGATGTGACCGTGGTTAGTTGCAGCCGACAGGGGCCAAACTGTTTCTTGCATGGATTGATTGGGCTACTATTGGTTAGCGGGTACGGTGGTTCCCTATGGTTGACCGCTACCTCCATTAGCTGGCACTTGGTGCGCTGGTATCTTCAGTACTGCCAAACTACTATTACTGAGGTGGAGGGTGTACTTGGGTCGTGATTGGTTGAGTTGTAGAGGTCGTCTACTGGTCTTGGCTCGTGTTCCCCCTGAACTTGCTCATAGTAGATTTGTTGGTTGGGCAGTCTCCTGGACTTTGCTCCGCTTTGGGCTTCGTTGGCAAGTGGGCTAATTGTTAGATCGGCCCTTGTCATGATTGGACCCATCACTAGCCCCCATGTCGGGGCAGTAGGCCTCATCGGTCTTTGGCATGTTAGATAATAAGACGTTATCTACTGAGCTTGCTCACGAGTTTCTTCCTGAGACACCTCAATCGCTAGTTCCCGAAAGCTATGCCCCTTCTCGAGGCATCTTACAACTTTTTATACAATGGCGTAGGGATTCAATGACCTATTTTGAAAGATTTTGTTTTGAACTGAGGCCTGGTGTTGATTCCTTGCTTGTCATTGGCTGATGCATACTTCCGCTAGTAGCTTGCCAACCTTCTCCCTTGGCTATAAATTGAGGGGCTTCTTACTCTTTGTCTCAAGATTCATCCCTATACCAGCCAAGTGATGTGGGAGCCAAAGTGGTCTTTGGCCCTCCATTGTCTTGCACTGGGATCGAATGGAGCTCTAGAAGATCTGAAGATGTGCTTAGCGCTCACGGTGTTGCTACTGCTCTGGCTATTCTTGAGTTGCCTAGATCCTACTCTGATTGTTATCGTACCGCCACGATTAGTAGCTTAGTTGTAGGGCCCTCTTTACTTTCCACCTTCGGCCGATGTTCGTACATCCTCTTCTAAAGGGATCTCCTGAGAACAGGCATTTCCCAGGATTCTCTTGGATCTGGAAAAGTGGCCTTTCCCTTGGTCTCTTCTCTGGTGGCCATTGCCGGAACTTGTTGGAGGTGGAGCTTCGGGTGGGAAGCTTCTTTGATATTGGCGGAGGTGTTTTATTTCTCATTGTTAGGGAATTGCTTCCCATTCACCTCCTTTGGCACTTGATTTTCGATTGAGACGTTTGATGGGTAGGTTGACAGAGTTTGCGTGGTGTTTCACCCATGGCTGTCCTCCCTACACGTGTCTTCCCCAAACCAATTTCTAGGCGCGCGCCATCGGTCTTTTAGTCCATGTGTTTTGAATTGTTTCTTTTACTATATACTTTTAAAGATGTAAGCTTTATACTTTATAAAAGAATTTAATGAATGGAACCACTGAGTATTTGCCTTTTTGTCGTGCTTCTAGAATGTTGTCTTCTTATCTTCCTATATGACTTTATGTTTGGAGCATCTTTGTGTCGTTGTGTGTGATATGCTATCCGGTAGTCAGATGAACTGGGCAGCTGATGGCTCAAGTTTTTGATGAATTGCCTCTTGGTCGGCAGTCTTGAGTGCTTGGCATGGAGGCTAGCTAGATAGATTGGTGCCGAGCCTGCTTGGGCCACGCGTGATCCGCTTTCTGTCTTGGGAGATGGATCATTAAGGGCCATGGTCTTGCCCATCAAAATATCACTATGCATTGATTGCGGTGACAGTTGCTGCGCTGTCATGTCATGATGACACTTAGCAAAAAGACGCTGTGTCGTACTGTATTTTTAAGAAAAATTTGGCAGAATTTTGATTGTAATTCAGTCATCAGCCCAATATAAAAACCTGTAAAATATCCTGAATAATATATATAATCCACATCATCACAACACAGGATCCACAAGCCACAACAAAACAAGTGGCACCGACATCATAACTCAAATTATGACGTTGACTCAGATAAGATGCCACTAGGTACCTAAATAAATTGTAAAAACCTGTGAAAGTATTTATATCCATCAGATACAGTAGAAGCTAGACTGTATATATAATATCATCGTCATCATCATACATATACATCAATATATAAATCATCTCAATGAACCAAATACTCAATGAGGAATGTGTAAAATTACAAGACTAAGTCCACTAAGCTCTTCCTCAAAGATTCGCAGCTTAGCTAACTCCTAAGCCCTACTCTTCCACGTCAAGCAGAGGCTCGTGCTCATCTGAAGGAAGGAAAAATAGCAATGGTTAGCCAAATGCTCAACAAGTGCAATATAATCAAGGATAATGTACAATATATTTAAAATAGAATAGGGAAAGAGATAGGAGCATGATATATGATACATAACATGAAACATGAACAAATACATTTTCAGAATATAAATAACTTTTCATATTTTATCTTTCTTCTCTTATGGTTCCAAAATATATATAAGTTTTTTAATCTTTGCGGATTAGGGCCAATAGACCCTATTGACTAACGGTACGGGAGAACGATAAAAGGAATGTGTTTGTTTCTACACATTCTAAAGCGTATAACTACGCAATTCAACACCCCGTGGCAAGCGGTATACCTTTAACCCAATATATGGGGCCATATCACATATGCCACCATGTCTCCCATGGCCCAGAGGCAGTCATCGTTCTTCCACAGTAATATCCTAATGCATGCCAAGGAATATCACCCGCTAAAATACATGGTCAGGATAATACTTAAGTTTTCACCGTAATACCAATGTCATACTAGGGGATACTATCCTCTGAAATATAAATCCATGGTCCATGTTTCACAATTTCTTATTCTTTGATGGAAAGTCCACCAAACTTCTTTCATAAAGTTCTCACTCCGAGAAAATGAATCATATATATATCAAATTGTGGCATTCCCTTTGTATACTCACTTATCTTGCATAATTCTTATATATAGATACAGATAACCATTTCTTGTGGGCTTAAATTCTTCACGTGACTTTAAACATATGCATAGTTTAACATAATACTTTGAAACAATTAGGAAATCCTTACCACATCAGGGCAAATGTAACTTCAGAGCTTTCGGACGATAATCCCTTCACAAATGATTCATAATAATATTTTCGGAATCTACAGTTGAGTATATACAGTTATATGTAATTTAAATACCAATTAAATTGAATAAAATCATACAAAAATCCCCAAATATCTCAGGTGAACTGTGCCAGGTGCGGGTTTAGGGTTCCATACGTACAAATTAGACATAACTTGAAATATCGGATACCCAATCGGTAAATAACCATATTGAAGACATGGGTTTTCATTATAGGCAAAATCTTACATAAATCTCAAAATAATTGGTTAAATATGGTCCAGGCGTGAGTTAGGGTTCCAGCGAACGTAATTTCACATAAAACTATCAAATCAGATATCTAATCGATAAATTAACATATACAAGCTATGGATAATGATATTCTAGAGCCAATTTAGACAAAAGTCCTAAAAATCAAAGGGAGAAGGCATCTGGGTGCGGGGTTAGATTTTGATGTGAAAACCGGTCAATAACCAAGAAATCGGACAACAAATTGATAAATTCATGTGCCCATGTCGTGGGTTTCACAAAATATGTATATGGGTCGAGTCTCACGACAATAATATTCGATGGGGATCGAATAAAAATTAAAAAGAGAGAACAAAAAGGATATGGGTGCACTTGCCTCGACCTGATTTATCACTTCTCCAATTAGCTCGAAGTCAAAATCAAACTCAGGAACCTCAGTTTCCTCTTCTCTCCCTCTTCTCCCTCTCTCTCTCCTCTCTTTTCTTTCTCCCCCGAAACCCCCTGATACCCGTTATAATAATAATAATAATAATAATTATTATTATTATATATATTCTTTTTTTAATTCCAAAACCCAAATCAATACTCGGGCGACAGTATAGGCGCACTTTGGGTGCCAGTCCAACTAATCT
>JAOVVI020005990.1:0-15995 GCA_028571085.2 Nepenthes alata
TAATTAATAGATATCATGAAATAAAATCATAATTTCTCATGTTTTATAAAAAAAGAAAATACTTCCATGCAATTACAATTACGGTAGAAAAGTGTGGATAATTTATGTAGCAGAAAAATGATTTTTTTTTTATTTCTAAACTTTAGAAGATTGTAATTCTCAATTAATTGTCTGCGGTCGCCTCTAACAATTTTGTGCTTAAGAGTGCCACCGACCTACACCTGAACCACAATTAACCTGCTACTCGCACCCTTGGGCACCACCCACCACCCCAACCAAGCCGAAAATCTAAAAAGGCACCGACCAACCACCCATGTCTTCACCATCCGATGATGCCTAGTGCCGCTCAACACCAACTACTCTTGTTGGGTATTAAATTTTAGATAATTTCCTGATAAGTTTTATATTCAATGGACAAGTTAGTAGGAAGACATGTAATATTTGAGTGTGACACACTTAAATGAAAATGTTAAAAAAGAGTTCTGTAACGATTGTATAAGGGTTGCTCAAATGATAAAATTTATTCGAGGTTCACATAGAATTTGTACGATATACAGTTGAGCAAAAGGACATTTCCATTGAATAAATAGTATTTATATCTGATAAGTATACGGTTGACGCTTGTACGTAGAGGAAACAAAATGAGTGCACTTGAAAGGTATTCATGCATCATTTGTCCAATGATGTTGCACCTAAAAGGCACTCGTATACTAATACTGTCATAAAATTACATTTGATACGATTTTAGAGTATATAAAATTATTTTGTAATATAAGAAATACTGCACACTGGAGAGTAGGGAGAAGAAAAATAAGTGGAAGAGTTTTACTATCCGATTCGAATTCATTTCTTTTATCAAAGTCAAGTACATTGCTGCTATTTATTTACCTAAATTTTTTATTATTATTCAGATCCAGTTTATTATTTTTTATCAACCAAATGTGTCATCAATAGTATAACTAAACAATCAAAAGCATGGAAAAGAAAAAAAAATCATTTTTACTTTTACCCCGTTTAACATCAATGTTAAACATATTAAATAAGACCATATTGGCACCTCAGTGTCAAAAACAGAGTGTCTATGCATATGGTATGCGGAGAATATGTACTTTTGATTAATTAAGTTAATTTTACTAAAACTGAGATCTAAGGATAAAAAAATTAAATCAGAAGTCAAAGTTAAACCAAATTTCATCGAGTTAGTGAATGCTCGACCGGCGCCGGACTTGCACCCATCGTGGAAAGCAAGTTGGTCATGCCTAATGGATGCTTGGTCAGCGCTTAAGCGCTAAATACAGAATATTTGTGCATGTAGTATAGAAAAATTCAGTAAATTTATGTTGCCTAAGGAATGCTCAACATGAAATTCACATCAAATATTAATTAGATGATTAATTAATTAATTAATAATTAAATAATTATTAATGATGGGATTGAAATTTGGGAAATGATAAATTATTTTAGAAAAAATGGAAAAATAAGATAGGAGAGGGGGGAATGAACCGTAAATCTACAATATTTATTATGCCCTTTCTTACCGTTTTTTTTCTTAAGAACTTATATCTATACTCCCATATTTGTACAAAAACTACTAAGCTACTTCAAATAATTAATTATTTAACAAAGTCTAGCACTTTGTTCACGTTTATTATGATAGCACTTCATTTTATGAGATAATTTCCAGAATATGATTACATGAGTTACAAATAATGATAATAATATATATATTTTTATTTTTTATTATAAAATTTCATCATTTATAGAGATTGAATGACTTATTTTTTATATTTTAATTATTTATTTTTTAATATATAATTATAATTTAAATAATTTTAAAAAATAATTAAAAAGTAATTATTTTTAAATAATTAGATTAAAATTATTTATCTAAAAATAAATAATTTAGATATATTTTTAAAGAATAGAGTCCATGCTGACCCACCTCAATGGGTAAAAAATATACATGCGTTAGTCTTTGGGTACATCAATAATTGTGCATTTTAAGGGATTATGATATAATTTCTTTAGGATTTCAATTTTTGTCACTTAATAAAATTTATATTTATAACAGAGAACGTTAAAACTAAATCAATACATTAAAATTTTATTGACATCTCTACCCTTTATTAATTTTAAAATAATTTCAGCATAATATTTACGATAATTCGGTCCTATCAATTCTGCTGCAGCGTACACCTGTTGCAACGAAAGTACACTGTACAGACGTGGACTTGGCACCACTCGTCTCTTTCCACGCACCCTCTAGCACTCGTGTGAATTACGGTCTCAAAAGCTCTTGTGGGCTGAACGGATTAAGCTGCAGCTTCGTTTGGTTGATACCCGCTCTTCCCAGTACGATTTACAGAGTAATTCGCCCGATTTGATCGTACCTTCTGTCTGCGCACTGTCTCAATTTGATTTCTTCGGCACAGCGTAAGGTCCTCTCTATCTGGTAGCCGCCTCCGATGCTCACTTCTCTCTCTAAGTGGCAGCAATAGCTCTCGAAGACGCTCACGTTCACGTGCAGCTTGAACCCCATGAAGAACAGGAAATCAACCTCCAATTTGTTCAGTTCTTTCGTCGTGAATCCTCCAACGCGCGCGAAATATGAGTTCCTGTAATTCCTGCGCGAAAGAATGAACACGTGAGCCGGAGTTGTTGTACTGCGTACAAGGTGTTCGATGAATTGCTCAAATGAAGATTCATAGATGGCAAATAAAGAGATGCAGAGAAGAGGGAAGAGAGAGAAATGTACTCACATGTCTTCGACGTACTTGGAGGCAACCATGATGGTGGTGATGAGAAGTCTATGCACGTTTCTGGGACTGATTCTGAAGCCTGGATGATTCTGGCACAAGCGATCAATATACACATAAGCGACCACATAAACGGATGGTCCAGCTCTGGTGTACCGGAAAATCCTCTCAAGGTAGGATTGAATTGTCATGTCTGGCACCTCATGGCTATCGAAAACGCGAGTTCTTGCATCTCTAGACAGGGCCCATTTGCAATTCCTCGCAATTCTCTCATTCCTTGCCATATTCCTCTCAATCAGAGAAGCAAGCACTGAGATCACCAATGGCATGTTTGAGTCTTCCTGGTAGGTATACGAATACAAATCCGACCTTAGCTTTCTCGGAGATATTGCCATTGAAGGTGAACCCATTCCCTCTTTTACTATATCTAAACTGAAAAGAAACAGAGCAGAGAAATTAACTTGTGAAAATTTGGTTCTTGTTTCCGGGGAAAGAAAAAAAAGGAGATGGGTTTTCGCCAATGATGAAGATGAAGAGATTTGGGAGGAATTTATACAAGGTGAACGAGGGACTTAGCTGTTGTGGTGCATAAAGAAAGTGGAAAAGAGAGTTATATTTGGCCAATAGGAAGGTGGGTCGAAAGATGGCGAGGAAGAGAATCATTATAATTAGATATTTGCCTCCCCTTGTTAAAGGCATGGTACAGACAAGCAACTTAGGCTCCATATTATTCTTTTACATATTTATCAGTGAATAATAAAAAAATCCCACTCATCAATTTCAGATTTTTGTATTTTTAAAATAGTCGCCGACAATAGGTTGAGGCCAAAGGACTTGTACTGCAGAGTTAATGGCTGTTAGGTGAAACCTTAGCTTGAAATGTTACCAAATAAATAAATCCATCGATCAATATGCTTAGATTGGGATGCATGGGTCTGACCAAGTTGACTGCATTAATGAATGATTATGAAGGGGTTAGAGATTTCTGGGCCTAGACATTACCATTTACCATCCTAATTATTTGACTATATTGTATCAACTATTATCCTACTTTATAAAATACTAATAGCCTATTATAAAATATATTGTCAATACTTTGCTTAAAGCTAATTAAATTTGATAATATGTCATTTTTATAATGATTCCATATCTTAAATTATTAATGTTACTATGTAGTTATTGTCCTTATATGGTATAATTTTATTGGTAGTTAAAAGTGAGTCGAGTCACTTGGTGAGAGTTGCACGTGCAGTGTTCAAATCTCAGTGGCAAGTTGCTGCACGTGCACATATTGGACCCATAAAAGGACTAAATTGAATAAGAAAACTGTACAAAATATCGGCCTCATATGGAAATTTTCAAGATGCTGATTTCCATCAGCTTCTCAGAGGAATCTGGATCACCTGGGGCTGTAAATGGATTAATAAAAACAGCTGTTAGATCCATAACTATGTAGGAGGAGGGTGAGTAATGTCTTTTAAAGAGAATGCATAATCTACAAGTTATGGCAATGTATATATACATAAATGAATTAAATACGTAATATTTGGTGATAAATAAAAAAAACTAGTTCATTTTGATAAAATCTTTCAAACTGTCGATCGTCAACTTGAGAAATATATTATATTAAGACGGAATAATAAACAAACATACTATCTTTTTTTATCTGGCTCAAGATATGTGAGTGTTTAATGCTCACTTTAGATTTGAAATATCAAGACCATCCACATACTCCTGATTTTCCTTAGTGGATCTCCAATTTACAAACTCTTTAAGCCAACATAAATGCTCCAATTAAAACCAAAGGCCCCCTCTCTAAAAGTGTCCCCTGATTGAAAATAAATCTCCCACTCTCCATTTTTGTTGCGATAATGGGCAAAATGTAATCTCAACCTTCAGTCAAAGCATTGTTCGACTCACTTGAGGCACTGGTCACAACGTAAAAGAGATTTTAGAAACTCAGTTTATTTACAGGTCAGGGCTATAAAGGTTTTTATGAGATCTTAACAACATCATGATTTACATATTTTTTTTTTCTTAACCTCGCTCTGTTAAACCCTTTAACTGTTATTGTAGCTCACAAAAAAGCAGGTGAATATTCTGAACCGCTCGATCCCCTATCTTGGGCGATGCCTACGACTTGCTTATGTAAACATCATAATACAAGTTCCACTCGAGCTTCTATCTCGTGGTTAATTTACCGCTCACCGTTGGAAACATCATAAAATTGTTAAATTTTAGTTCGCTTCCTTGTAAATTTTATTCTCATGAACGTGTCATTTAGTTATACATTCGAATAGAGAAGTCAAGTGAGAATTGGCTAAGGTCAGTTGATGGTCGATTGAGCAACAATGTTCAATATAAGTTCATGTGACATTCATCTGAGGTTGATCAAGTGTCAGGCAAGTGTCTTCCAACCAATTGAATTCACTAATGGATAGTGTAAGGTTGGTACGAGATCGGCCAAGTGAAAGCTAACCCTAACAAGAGTAGCATTTGGACGGCACATGCATGGAATACCTAGAGAGGCACACGCCTAATGTATTTTTGGCGCACACTTGTGCCAATTCTACCTTAAAAGTACTTGCATGTTCTATTAGGGTTAATGACTTACGGAATTGAAATCTTTTTTAGCATTAACACTTAAAAAGGAAAAGAAGAAAAAGAGAGAAATTGAAAAAGAAAAAAAAAATAGTCATCCGCTTGAGATGCAAATCATATTTCATTTTTTACTAACATTGGTACTTTATTCCGGGTATCAAAAAATATTTTATTAGTATTTTTTTTAATTCTTGAGCTTGTAATTACAAGATAGTGTATCCTTGTATTATTAGATTTTTATAACTAGGATTCACCATATAGTGTATATTTTTAGATTTACAATCTCATGATTTTTCTACTCATTTTTTAAATTTTTTTTAGGTAAAATACTATAATTCTTTATTTGTTTTTATTATCTTACGACGTATATTGTCATATCAAATCCTCACAGGTTTAAACAAATGGTTTAGAAACAATACTTATAGAGATTAGTTTTTGACATTGTGAGTAAAATTTTGTATTCAAAACCATGTGGCATCAATGCAATGTTGTGTTAAAACTTATTTGAATTGATAAATGATAGTAACAAGATAATTTACTTAAATGGTATAAATTTTAAAATTTAGATGTGAAAAAGTATTCTTTGTGCTAACGTGATACAAATAAGTTTTGATCCCGATAAATATAGTGAAAGTAGTAAATAATAAGTATTCAATACACATAAAGAATATTTAAATCTAGATGTCAATGATACTAATCAATCATGCAGAAGTATAAAAGAGCGTAAGCAGTAATATAAAGACACAATTTTTTGGTGACGAAGGAAAAACTCGATACCCACGGTAATCGAAAAAAATTCTCCGGGCTTCAACGGCCAGGGAAGCAAAGCACTATGAAAATCAACTTACAGATCGGGTGGTAACGACGCGCTAACCTAGCCGATTTAATCCCGTCTCATGATCCCTACCAAGGAACTCCTTGGATTTTCCCGCGACAACGAAACCGGACACCTTCCGGTCTTCACGTCAATCTTTCCTCTCGAACCACTTGAATTGCCGAACACGATCGGGTCTCCTTCTTCACGAACTAACGTCTCCAACGAAGGTAGAAGGCAGTGTTTCAAAGGTTAATGTAAGGTGATGAGAAAACTTATTTGAACATAAAGACCAATCTTGTAACTTTAAATTTTCTCAAGAGAATCAATATCAATGGAGCATAAGTAGCTTTCTTCTCAAATTGGCGCACGAAAATAAGCTCTCAAAAGTCCTTTGTGTCTGCTTAGTTTCCTTAGGGTTTTCAAATTATAAGCCGGGTATTTATAGAGGACTCAATGTTCGCGTTTAAAAATATGCCCGTTGCCACGCCGCTCGAGCGCAGCTCAAGCGCGCGGCGGGCGCACAGAGGGTTTCTAGAGAAACCCTGCGGGCGCATGAGCTCGGGGCAGCGCCCGGTGAGCGTGGTCTATTCTGGAATATGAGCTCGAGCGCGGGGAAGGCGCACAGCGAGCGGGGTCCATTTTATTTTTTAGGGTCGAGCGATTACCGAGCGCATGGAGGGCGCGAAGGCTTTGGAAGGGCTCGAGCGACTGGAGGGCGGAACGGACCGAATACACTAATACATAATGTCACGAAAATTGCCAATTAGAAATATGACTCTAATCTCGCCCTTTGGAAATTTCGTGATAAAACCAAGAAAATAAATAAATACAATAGAATCACCGGTTCAGACACCACCGAGATAAAACCCGTGTACATAAAAACTTACGCTATTGATACATAAGAGACAAATAAAATGTAAACAGCGACACTAGAACAGCTGCGGCAAGGTGATGAAAATTGCGTTGACTGTGTAACAGAAGTTACTTGGGCAAGCAAGGTTAGTACCAACAAGATAAAATATAATAAGGGAGAATAACAGCATGCACTGAAAATAAGCATGAGATGCATGCAGTACTGAAATGTAAACAGAAATAACATATAAGTCTCCTCATAACAAAAATAATAAGACTACGAAAATGACAAGACTCCCCCTAACAGTAATAACAACTGAAATAATATCTCTCCTAATCTCTCCCTATCATAAATAACAAAGCTCTGCAAATCTCCCATAATCACCCCCTATTACAAAATGAATCAAGTCTTCCCCTTTTTGTCACGAATGGTCAATGGGTAATGTAACTCACTTTTCTTAACCCAAACTTGTCTCACCGAATGCACTTTTACATTTAATTTTTTTACTTGTTTATTTAATATCTGAATGTGATCAACAAGTGTGTTCATGCTTAACCCTTTTCTTTGGTTGTACAAAAGATTCATGGTATAGTATCGTCGACGAATGTGACCAACTTTTTCACATGCATGACAGGTAGGCACAAACTTGGATATGGAAGAACTGTTCATAGATCTTTGAATATGTAGATTAGGCAAATACGTTGAGCCAAATCTTTTCTCCACACGTTGAGGCACGGTATTAATGACTTTGGGTGTGATGACGTGTTGGTGTGGAATTTTCGTGGCGGGAATAAACATAGTTTTAGGTTTCACGTCATTTTGGACAATATTCACAGCATACTCCAAACCCTGTTTATTTTCACCAATTTTTCCCAACCCGAGCATATGATCTAATTTTGTGGACCCATTTAAGAATTATTCTAAATCTTTTCTAGTAGCATCAAGTTCAGATTCTAGAGTAGTTATTTGTTTAGTAAATAAGGTTTTTAAATTCTCAATTTTTTGAATTTTATCATCGACATCGGATTGTTGAGCTAATTTGTTTTCCAAATCTATGACCCTACTACATAAGGTTTTATTTTATTTTTTTACTTTCAAGCATACCCTAAACAGTTTGTCATATGTTTCTTGAAGGCCATCAAATTTAGCTTCTGACTCATCTATAAAGTCTTTAGATTGATTAAAGTTTTCTACTGAATTGCCATATATAGAGGTCATAAAAGCCATATACTTAACAGGACTAATTTTAGAACATGTTTCACCCTCTTCTTCTTCGTCATCGCTTAAGGTCACATTAGCTTTAAAAGCTTGACCTTGTTGGCATTTAAGGTTTGGACATTCAGCCCGATAGTGGCCAAACCCTTTACATTCATGACATTGAACTCTTTGAGTCATTTTTAATTTGAAATCCTTAATTTCACGTCGGTCTTTCTTCTCAAATTTAGTTGAACGTTTTAAATCCACATTAAGTTTGTTTGATGGCGATTTATTGGTCTTCAAAAACTTTTTAAAGTTATTAACAAATAAGAAAAATTCGTCATCGCTACACGATTCTTCATTTGAATTCCAGGGTCTCTCATCCCTACTTAAGTTTAAAGCAATTGATTTATTTTTTCTTGACTGTGGCAATGTGTGCTCATAAGTTTGAAGGGACCCAACAAGTTCTTCAATTTTTAATTTGTCTAAGTCTTTACTTTCTTCATCGCAGTAACTTTTGGTCTAAATCATTCAGGCAAAGATCGTAGAATTTTTCTAACAATTCTATGTTCCGGGATTCGTTCTCCTAAATTAAACGATGAATTAACAATATCATTTAATTATGCATAGAAATCATCAAATGTCTCGTCATCTTTCATGCGTATTTCTTCGAATCTAGTGGTGAGCATTTATAATTTTAAATTTTTAACCAATTTGGTACCTTCGTAAGTGATTTCAAGAATGTCTCGCAGCTCGAGCACGCGGCGGGATCACAAAGGGTTTTTAGAAAAACCCTGCGGGTGCTTAAGCTTGGGGCGGCGCCCGGCAAGCGTGATCTATTCTGAAATATGGGCTCGAGCGCGGTGGAGGCGCATAGAGAGCTGGGTCCATTCTGGAATATGGGCTCAAGCGCGGGGGAGGCGTACAGCGAGCGGTGTCCATTCTATTTTTTTGGGTCGAGCGGTTAGCGAGCACATGGAGGGCGCATAGGCTTTGGAAGTGCTCGAGCGACTGGAGGGCGGAACGGACCGAATACACTAATACATAAGTTCACAGAAATTGCCAATTAGAAACATGACTCTAGCAGATATAATTTTAAATATAAATATGTATATACATGTTCTTTATTATTTATAGTATCTTATTGAGTATTTGACTCACTCTTTTACTATTTTATTAACCATTTAGATAATTTGTTCGAGTTTCTACCTAACGAGCAAGAGTAAAAATTAAAGGATTTAGTTTATACTTCGGAGATATTATTTTTGCTAGCTTATATTTTTGGATAGTATATAGTATATTTAGTTGTTAGTTTTTAGTTTGATTTTAGTTGCAAACTTAGTGGTGGAATTGATGTGGAGTTTTAGACAGTTTTGATACCTAGGGTGATGCTGTATAATTATGTATCAGCTGTTATGCTAAATATGTATAGTTATTTACGAATGTAAGAACGATGCATCTCAGTATTTATTTTAGTTTCAAATGGACAAATATTATGAATGTTTATTGCTTCCATAATTTGATATATGATCATTTTTAGTAATGATGAGTAGTCATCTTTTCTTAATAAAAAGCTGACATCATATTGTTTGTGTTGTCATCAGAGCCATAGAAGCGGTGACAATATATTTGGATATTGTATATATTATGTTGTTATTTATGTACAGTCGATTGTGGTATTGATAAGGAAAGCTCATGTCCAAATAGTTTATAAATTTATTCATCGGTATAATTGATAATTAAAAGATAATAAGTAATGATTTTGATTAATAATGGGTTATAAGATGTGGTTCGTCACAAGTTGTATAAAAACAAATATAACCTGAAGTTTCGATTGTTCGCTCCTTTAGTCAGTAAGGCTTAGTAGCCATTGGTTCCTAAAAAAATCATATTTTAACATATTTTGATGATAAAAATAAATAAAAATATAATAAGAATTCTGAAACTGCATAATTTGAATATCTTATATAAGTATTATGAAAATTACATGTCATTGCATCAAATCATGATCTATCATCATTCCGATATATTTTTAATATAAATTATATATAATTATTTGTTAAATTATATGCCTTATGGAGCTTTTAACTCATTTATTGTTTCTATTTTATTAATTCCCTTCAAATGAAATCCACGGATACTTGCCAAATGAACAGAAATAAAAAATATTTGTATTAGAGAGTCCATAATCTAAGATTATAGAATGTTTAATGTTGTTTTATGTTTTTTAGATAGCTTTAGAATATGATAAATGATGTATTATTGTTTGAGTTCAGATTTTGGACAATATTATTGATATTCTAAGTTATTCAGATGACGTATGTGTATGTAAGATGTTAGACAAATATTGGTTTGAAATGTCAGTAGTTAAAATGGTTTGATTTTGTGGTATTATTTTTTGTAGATTGTACTATTCTGATTATTAATAATATGCATAACTGCTTATGTAAGGATTGACATTATGGTTAGGTCGATGTCGGAACCATATGAGACATGATATTTATTTGGATGCTATGTTTGATTTAATTTATTTTATCATGGTTGGTCAAGATATTAACATAAAATTTACGTCCAAATATTATTAAATAATAATTTGGTTAATTAAATAATTGAATAAATGTTAATTATGGGATCAAAATTTGAAACGTGATATGATTATTATGATATCTCACATAATTATGATTTCTATTAAGATATATTTGAAGGAACCTATTTTTTTTTATTGATATTCAAATTTGACGAAATCATGATTGCGTTTATGGTGATGCATCCCTAGTTCTCGAGTTGTGGTACGAATTAGGGAGCCTTTCACTCTCTTGTTGCGCGTTGAACTGAATCGGGTCTGATCTTTGTCGTTATTAACCTGAACTTACACACCACAAATTATAAATAAGAAGTCGAAGAATTGGCAGGACTCACTCTCTAATTTATCATCCGATATTCAAATTAGTAATCTTTTTAAGGAAATAGAAAGATATAATGAGGATGTTAGATGATGCATGGTTGCATGTAAATAGGAGATGTGAGAGAAGGCTTGACTCCCGTAGATGTGCCCGATGGAGAGGCGGCTTGCACGCCTGTATACTCAGCATGGAGTGGCTCACTGGGTATGTACTTGTGGAGAGTGGTTCATAAGGGTATACTAGGTGAGTGGCTCACCAGGAATGCACTCGGTGAGTGGCTCATTAGGTACACAATTGCAGAGAGTGACTCACTTGGTGGAGGACTAAGCTCCCGTTGCTGTGCCCACTGAAGGTAGTGGCATGCTAAGAATCTAGGAGAGTGGCACCCGAAAAAGAGGCTGGCTCCCAAAGGAAATGTGAGCTTAATCGGGGGCCGTCCCTCCATTATGGGTCGCTCCCTATTGGACTCTATTCATCCTTGAGGGCTATGCACTGGATGGCGATTTCACTCTATGCCATTCTTTTCGCAGGTTGCCTCCACTCTTTTTGGTCTTTCTTTTTTTCGGAGTCCCCCTGTAGGTCTAGTGGAGATGGAGTTTATAATGCATTATGGGGGAGACTTTGGCACCAAGGCGGTTGACAAATATTCCCTCAGTATTCGCTGGCCGCTGAGGGTATAAACGGGAGCCACCATGTCAAGCGTGGCCTTGCAGTGATAAGGTGGTTGCGAGTGGTCTCCTAGTGTAGTCGTTAGGCGGTTTTAGGCGGCGCCATACGTGTGCGTGCTTTGATCATTTTACTGGTTGCCTGCTTGAGGGCCCCCTTTGTTGGTTTACTTGGCTACGTTGTCGGTCGGGCTATTGACGCCGGTTGCCTGGGCTCATCGCTCAATGGGCCTCAATTTGGTTGTTGCCACGTCCCTTGGGCTAGACGGGCCTTCTCACATAGGTTGGCCCTTACGCTTGCTGGGTCCCTTGCTATATTGCAAGTTTGGGCTTGGGTTTGCGCCGGCTTAGAATGATTTTTCGACCCTTCACATGGTGTTCAATTTTATTGGAAACATTGATCACTGTTGTATAACTTATAAGTCACGATGGCATTGAGTATCAAATAAATGATAGTCGAATGTAAATTATTATTCTTCTTCTTATTGATATTGTTCTTTGAAATATTTTATTGGATTTTGACATTATTAATTATATAACTTGGTAGTCATTTTTTATTCATCATTGTATTTTCTTTATTTCACAGTAATATAGATTGATAACGTTCTTGTGGAGATTGCATTTTGTTATAATGCTTCTAGATGGAGAGACATTTTCAGATTCTAAAAGTATCATATTAAGAGATAAAGTATTTTTCTTTTGAGTTTTAATAGATATTATATAGTATGATAGAATTATATTTTATTTTATTTTATTCTGATATTATTGATTATATCACTTGTTGACCATTTGACTCATCATTGTATTTTTTTTTATTTCACAATAAAGTAGATTGTTAACGTTTTTATGGAGATTGTATTTTGTTGTAAAGCTACTAAATAAAAAGACAATTTCAGACTTTAGAAGTGTCATATTAGGAGATAAAGTGTTTTCCATTTGAGTTTTGATAGATATTATATAGTATGTTAGGATTGTATTTTTTTATTTTATTTTGTATAAGCATTTATATAATTATTTATTTTAAAAAAAATTAATATTTATAATTTAAATATTTTTACGTGGCCAATTCAGACTGCTTCGGATGATTCGGGTCTGCGTGGATTTTTTTTAAACTTCGTCAAAGTTAACGAGTGGGGTGATAAGCCGACTTACGCTCGACGAGCGGAAAAGAGGAAAGACATACGAGGGCAGAAATGTAAAACACCCCGGTGGATAGCTAGGGTTTCTGGTTTGCCGCTCGTACTTCTCTTGCGTTTAAGCTGTCCGCCTATATAGCGGCTGAATGACGATTGTTGCTCGCCGTTCTAAGCTGGTGCCCTTGGCAGATCAATCAAATGCTGTTCGTTAGTGTATCATCTGTTTCCCTGTCTTTCTCCCTCGCTCCCTCGCTCCCTCTCTCCCTCTCTCCCTCTCTCCCTCTTTGCATTGTGTATAGGTCTATAGTCGATAGTTGGAGAGCTGTGATGAGGTCAAAGATTGTCATGCACCACTCTGAGTAATTGAATCAGTGCTGATAAGTTATTTCTCACCATACCTATCTGAGCTCTCCCCTACTGCTTTCCTTTGTTTATGTTTTCGCCAATCGATTTTTAACCTTCAACACCAAACAGTTGATTTTCAAATGATTGTAGTTTTGCGCGTAGGAATAACTCGTTCTGTTTCGATTTTCTGAAGGAAGGAATTAAGGAAGGAGGCCAAATGATGGATCCTTAATTTTTTAGGATCGAACCATGATGCGGACCGTATTAAGCGTTTCTCGCTTTTGGGGATAACTTAGGTTTCTGATGGTTCCCTTCCCTTCTTTCTCATCTTTTGGTCTTCTTTTGGTATATTCCGCAGATCTACATTCTCTCTCTAGTGTCAGTTGTTTTTTCTTTCCTTAAGTTTGTAAAACTGTAGAATTTGCTACTAAGAAAGTGTATAAATGACGACGTGTTTTTTTTTAATTGGTATTTTTATAAATAAATTTTCATTAAAATCTTTCGGGAAAAAAATCAAATTGAAATTTGAAAATTTAAAAAAAATCATGAAATATCTATATGCTTTCTGGTAATTTTTTTGAAAAGATTTAATGTTTAGTCTCTTCCAATTGTTCAAACGTTTTTGTTTTAATTTAATTGAGCAAATTGTGTGCTATAAAAGTGGATAGAGTTAAAATTGCAGGTGTACTTGGCAAGGCTGAAATGTCATCTTATTATTTGAAGTTATCATATAATTAGAATATGTTGAATGGCAAAAGATTGGTGTTTTTTCTTTAATTGATCATGAATGTTTTCTAGACGAGTTGGGGCACCTAGTTAACAGGGATAACATTGCCCTAGTGGCAATCCTAGAGGGATGCCCTAGGCTTTAGAAGGTCTGGGGCCCGGATGGGATTCTCAGACCACCAGATAATGCCGAAGTCATCGAAATTGAATGTCAAGACCCGACATGTGATCTCTAATTTAACAAAAGCCGAGAGCCTCGGCATCACTAGGAAAGTTTGGAGCTCCTAGTGCCCCGGGTACAGTAGGACCGGATGGCAGGGACCTTGACCATTTGAGGTCTGGGGTACAAAAGGAACGAATGGTTCACCAATTAGGTAACAATGACATAGACCCTGTGAAGACCCAGTTAGAGCAGGCACGGCTTGTTCTTGTTAGGTCGACCTATGGCCATGATCGAAGGTGGAAAGGCAAAGTGGGGTGAACAGCAGCCTGACAGATGAAGCATCGGGATGGCCTGGCTTTCGTGGTTCATGTTATATAGTGGTTCACTCAATCCTTTTCCCCAGTAGGGCTCTCCTATGGAGCCTTACCATCCTCTATTGTAGGAGCCTACGTGGTGAAACATCACGGGCGCTTTGATCTACTGGCTCTATTATTGTGTATAGGATTTTGGTTCTAGGAATCGAAGCTTGCTTTGATTCTAGTAGCTTTGTTGGCTTATTTTTTCTCCAGTACACATCAACTAATTTGGGCTGCTTTTGTTGTAATTCTGTTAGGCAAATGCTTTGCTATGAACTTAAATGAATCATAATGATTCATAGATTAAGGAGACTTGCGAAAAGCAAAGAGAGGAATCATAGATAGGAGCCCTACTTCTCCTTATGCGGCCTGCCCACTTTAAAAAATCTTAAGCATCTTTATTATTAACCACACAGATCTTAATCTTTCTGTATCGGATTTATGTAGACATCTAGAATTGAAGCCGTGAAAAATGCCTAATAAAAAAAATAAAAGCTCGCGGAGGATCTTCATTTAATTTTTTACGAGCCTGTCAAATTGCCAAAAAATGGATTGTTGGGAGATAGTCTTCCACATGACAAAGTAGCGTGGGAGGTTGCCCAATGCTCTCTTTTGCTTGTTGAAGAGTGAGAAAATTTGGGATAAATTTATCCTTCTGAAATCATTTTCTAAAATGTGAACACATTCTTTTAACTATTTTCACATTTTGCAAGGAAAAAACTACCGACGTGATTTTTTTACTTTTTTTAACTTTCCGGATTCATAATACCATTGGCCATTATTAAGCAGCAATATTTTTAACTTCACATACAAAGCATAATGGAAAACTAATGACATATTGGCTAGGTTTTGAGAGAGCAGCAACTCATGTCCATACGGCACCTGTATGACTTTTTATATAAAATATAAAGATTAATGAAAGTCATTGAATAGAGATTTGATGATTGTTGTATGACATTATATGAGGTGTCGTACGGATTTGTATTGTAGCGCCCCTCATTTTAGGTTTTGACATGTTTAAATCTTCGAGTCTTATGTAAAAAGATGAAAATATAGGTAGCTCAGTGGGAAATAGCTTCATAGAATGTTGGAAATTGGGAGACCCTTTTAGTGTTATTAGATCTCAGTCCTTGGAGAGCTTCCAAACTAGTGCTCGATTTCACATCTTATTCAACAAATACTGTATGGGTCTATCCTTAAAATAAAAGAAACGACAAAGGGGATAGTTTTATAGCTAACACTAGTGATAGGTTCGATTAGTTTGCGGAACAAGTGGAACGTTAATTGTCTCTCCCACTTTTATTGGACAGTTCTGCGTGCTATAGAGTTGTAGACTTTTTTATGAGTAGAGGGCATTCCACGCAGAAGTGTTAACGGATTCAGTTTGTAAGGATGCATGGCTTTTAAGAAAGGTTGGCAATCTTCCCCCATCCAGTAATGGCATCATTGATGGAAAGCCTTCTCTTCTATAGACTTG
>JAOVVI020005991.1:4698-15994 GCA_028571085.2 Nepenthes alata
GGCCGGCATGAATCCCCGCACAGGTCCCACAGGAGGCTCCCACTTCTTCCCTGTCGAAGTGGGTGGCCGCCAGCCCTCCAGGGCAGTCAGCCGGAGAGGAGTCCGGCATAAGCCGTTCGAGGGAGGTTAGGCCGGCGGGCAATGTTGAGGAGATGGCGGTGACGGAGGCCTCTCCGTCATTGGTGCCTTTGAGAGTGGCTGCATCTAGGGAGCCCTATCTCTGGGTGAGTTACATTGGGCTTTTACATTTTACCGGGATGGCTTGCCTCAACCTCTTTTCCTTATTTTGTTTGCAGGACGACAAAGAGATGCAGTTCCTGTAGACATGTTTGTACCAGTGGTTATCACGGATCCAGATGCTGGAGGGAGAGGTCCACCTTCTAACTCAGACAATGGTTGACTCGAGGGTGGTGGAGGAGCCGTGGGGATGGTTGGCTGTGGCTGTCTCCTTGATTGACATGTGACGGATTGTGTTTACTAACAGAAATCCGGTAGAGTTCTGGCAATAAAACGGCCGTTAAGATGATATAACCTGTAGAAATCCCTATATAATATACGTATACACATCCACATATCACATCACAGGATCTAAAAGTCATAAAATTACACATGGCGTCGCCGTTATAATTTTGGTTACGATGTAGGCACAGACAAGATGCCATTAGGTACCAAGACAAACCATACAAACGTGCGAAAGTATATACATCCATCAAGAATGCAGCAAAAACTAAGTTATATGTACATCACTATCATACACATATATCAATATTTATACAAAACCATCAAAAATATACAAATGAGCTCCATAAGGTGTACAATTATAAAACTAAGTCCTCAAAAGTCCCCTCCAAGTCTTCATGCCTAGTTGACTCCTAATCTTAACTCTGTCTCATTAGGCATAAGTGTGTGCTCATCTAAAGGAAAGAAAAATAGTAAGGAGTGAGTCAAATGTTCAGTAAGGCACAATATTATAAGGATAATAATCAATATATACAAAATAAAGCAAAGGGATGGAATATAGCAGAGTATGAATACGTATGTGTTAAACATAAGCAAATACCTTTCTGAAATACTTTTTTTTTAATTTTTTTTCTTATCCTTTTAAATTTTAAAACATGTAGAAAACTCATTATTTTTACGGACCAGTGCCAGTAAGCTTTATTAGCTAACTGTGCGATCGAACAATGAAAGGAATATGTTTACTTCTACATATTCTAAAGCACAAACCCACGTAATTTAACATTCCTTGGTGAGAGCGGTATACCTTTAGCCTGACATACGAAGTCATAACATATATGCCACCATATCCCATATGGCCTAGAGGTAATCATCGTGCTTTCACAATAATATCCTAAGACATATTAGGAAATACTACTATCTGAAATACAAATCCATCGTCCAATTTTATATTTACCTATTCTTTGGAAAATTTCATGCGCATTTATAGCACTTAGTCCTCATTTTGGGCGAACGATTCCTCGAACATATCATGTCATGGAAATTTTCCTCTTATCATTTTCATCATTTGTATAATTCTTATGATTTTAGGTTTTACATGACTTGAATTATATGTATAATGAATATAAAGCATGGAAACAATTAAAAATTCTTACTACCATGAACCAAATATGACTTTAGAGCTTCTGGATAATAAATTTTCTCCACAAATGCATATAACAAAATTTCTAGAGTGTATACAAGATAACATATATAATGTACATGTAAAATAATATCTTGATTTATGTCCGATAATATATCCGATTTACATAAAATAAATATATATAAAATATATGTAGATAAATACCAAATGATTAAGGTACCCATGTTCCTAAAGTAAGGGTTCCAAGTTTCCAAGTCCAAATCATGCATAAATTTTAATTAAAATGGGTAAAAGCCAAGGGGCGCTAGTTAGGGTTTTATGGGATGAAATATGGCATAAATCTTACAAATCGGACATGAAATTGGTATATATACATGCTCAATATACATATATTATAAAATAAGTACATGGATTGGTATCGGCATAAAAATACCCAAAGGGATCGGGATGAACAATTCAAAAAAATAAAGAAAAAGGTACAAGTATACTTACTTTGACCCGCTCTATAACTTTTCTAACTAGCTCGAGGCCTAATCCAAACTCGGAAAGCTTGATTTCTTCGTTCTTTCTCTTCTCCTTCTAGCTCTCTCTCTCATCTCTCTCTAGACTGTTGGAATTTTACGTGTAAAATTCTGAATGCGCATTTATAGTCAGATTGGTGTTCGAGTGCCAATCGAGCGTGAGAAGGGCTGCGCTCAAGTGCTCATCGAGCGGGCGGTTCTGCCTACTTGTTCCCCAGGTGGGCTCGAGCATGCGTCAGGCATGGGATTCTACCCAGCATGCCCTGGGCACGCTTCGGGTGCTACTCGAGAGTCGGGGCTCCTGACTTCTCTTTTGCTTCCGAAGCTAATTTTTTGAGCACACTTAAACCTAATCTTAATTATATTAACTTAACTACTAGGTTCTGAAATTTAAAACTTCACAACTCCCACACTTAGAAAGTTTTGTCATCGAAATTAACAAATCCCTAGAATCGAATGAATATACATACCTTGAAATAGATGGGGATACTTGTCCCGAATCTTGTCCTCCCTCTCCCTCGTCGCTTCATCGCGGGAATGATTCTTCCACATAACTTTCACTAGAGGGATGATCTTCAAGTGCAGGATTTGATCCTTCCCATCCATAATCTGAACTGTCTCCTTCAAATACGATATATCTTCTTGGATCACCAGGGGGCGTAATCGATGACATGTGTCAGATCGTGAACATACTTTCTCAACATCAAAACATGGAAGATGTTATGCACCGTGGCCAAACTTGGCAGCAAAGCTAATAGATATGTCACTTCCCCAACTCTGTCTAAAATCTCAAAGGGTCAAATAAATCGTGGCTTCATTTTTCCTTTGACACCAAATCTGGAAGCTTCTTTCAATGGCGACACCTTGAAGAAAACAAAATCTTCAACCTTGAATCTGAGTCCAGATCTTTTCCGATCAGCCTAACTCTTCTATCGACTCTGTGCAACCTTCAGCTTCTCAAAAATCACCATGATATTTTTCGACGTCTCCCTATTCACATCTGGACCGAACAAACGCCTATCTCCTATCTCCTCCCAATGGATAAGAGACCGGCAATACCGTATGGCGTACCATATTTTTAATTGAAACTTTGGCAGAGTTTTGACTGTAATACGATCGTCGGTCTAATACAAAAACCTATAAAATATCCTATACAACATACATAATTCATATCATCACAACATAATATCCACAAGTTACAACAAAACATGTGGCAACGACATCATAATTCAAATTATGACGTCAGCTCAAATAGGGTGCCATTAGGTACCTAAATAAATCGTAAAAATCTCTGGAAGCATCTATATCTATCAAATATAGTAGAAGCTAGACTACATATATAATATTATCATCATACATATACATTAATATATAAATCATCTCAATGAACCAAATACTTCATGAGGAAGGTACAAAATTAGAAGACTCAGTCCACAAAACTCTTCCTCCAAGATCCGCAGTCTAGCCAACTCCTAAACCCTACTCTACCACAACAAGAAGAGGCTTGTACTCATCTAAAGGAAGAAAAATAGTAAATGTGAGCCAAATGCTCAATAAATGTAGTATAATCAAGGATAATGTATATATGATGCATAGCAAAAAATATGAACAAATATGTTTTTGAAATATAAATAACTTTTTATATTTTATCTTTCTTCCCTTAGGATTCCAAAACATGTATAAATTTCTTAATCTTTACGGATCAAGACCAGTAGACCTTACTGATTAACGGCGCAGGAGAATGAGGAAAGGAATGTATTTATTTCTACATATTTTAAAGCGCATAATCATATAATTTTACACCCTATGGCGACTGATATACCTTTAACCCGATATACGGGGCTATATCATATATGCCACCATATTCTCCGTGGTCCTGAGGTAGTCATCGTTCTTCCACAGTAATATCTTAAGATATGCCAAGAAACATTACTTGCTACAATACAATGTTAGGATAATTCTTGAGTTTTTACTGTAATACTTATGGTATGGTAGAAAATATTACCATTTGAAATACAAATCCATAGTCCAAATTTTATCATTTCTTATTTTTTAAGGAAAAGTCTACCAAACTTCTTTCATAAAATTCTCACTTCGGGAGAACAAATTATATATATATTAAATTGTGGCATTTCTTTCATATACTTATATAATTTTTATATTTCTTGTGGGTTTAGATTTTCATATGACTTAGATTATATGTATGAATATCACAAAGTATGAAAAAATAAAAATTCTTACTACCGTGAGCCAAACATGACTTTAGAACTTCTGGATAATAAATTTCCTTCACAAATGCACATAACGTAATTTTCAGAATATATAATTGAACATATACAATTACACATGATTAAATACCCAATTAAACAAAATAAAATAATGCAAAAGTGCCAATTAATTCGGATGAACTGTGTCGGGCACAAATTTTGGGTCCAGTTTGTACAAAAATGGACAAAATTTGAAAAATCGGGCACCCAATCGGTAAATAATCATATTCAAGATATGAGTTTTCATTACTAAAGCCAAATTATGTATAAAACTCAAAATAATCAGTAAAATGAGGTCCGGGTGTGGGTTAGGGTTTCGACGAACTTAATTTTACATAAAACTACCTAATCGGATATCCAATTGATAAATTAACATATACAAGGTATGGGTAATTATATTCTAGAGCCAATTTAGATAAAAGCCCCAACAATTGGAGGGTGAAGGCATCCAGACATGGGTTTAGGGTTTTGGGATGCACAAATTGCGCAAAAACAATAAATTGGATAACAAATTAATGAATTCTTGTGCCCAAGTCGTAGGTTTTCACAAAATATGCGCATGGGTCGGGTATCGGGACAATAATACCCGATGGGGATCGAACAAAAATTAAATAGAGAGAATGAAAAGGGTATGGGTGAACCTGCCTTGACCCAATCTACACTTTTTCAACTAGCTCGAAATCAAAATCGGACTTAGGGACCTCGGTTTCCTCCTCTCTCTACTCCCTCGGCCCCTCTCTCTCCTCTTCTTTCCCCTCTTCTTCTTCTCAAACCCCTTGCTTCCTGTTCTTCATTATTATTATTATTATTATTATTATTATTATTATATATTTATTTTCTTTTATTCTAAAACTTAAATCAATACTCGAGCAATAGTATGGGTGCAGTTCGAGTGCCAACCCAACTAATTAAAATATCCTCTAAAATTTTATAATATTTAATTAATTTTTATCACATTTAAATTATTCAAAATAAAAAATAATCCCAATTAAATCGAATAAAATTTAGGATATTATATTCTCTTCTACTTATAAAAATTTTGGCCACAAAATTTAATGGCCTCAAAATTTAACATTCGAGAAAAAAAATCCTTTCAGATTCCAGCTTATGTTCTACTGTCAAAACCTTAAAGAAATGATCATTCTTAGAAAACCTTGATCAAATAAATTATCATAATTCCTAACATCTAGTGTTTCCTATCTAAATATAGCTTAAAATTTTATCACAAGATAAATTCCTAATTCTCCACAATGTTTAATTCGACCATATACTCAATCTCTCGGTTATTGAAGCCTAGGTGACTTCTTGTCAATTTATCAAATTTAAAGGCAACCCAAAATTACCGGTCATTTCCTCAGCTTAATTCAAATCCTAAAACGGACTAATGGACTTCTATTTCAGCTCATCCTGAGCCTCGAAAATAACCCTTCACTTCAAACCTTATAGTGAACCTTAAAATATATTATCATTCACTCTACTGCGCTATTCTGATTGACCATTTACTTATGTGCTAAAATAAAATCCTCTTGCAATTCAAATTCATTGATCCATGTTAGATACCTAGGTTACATGATAGCTATAGGCCTAAGAAAAATTCTAAATATATCAACACAACTAATGCAAGGTCCTTAATCCTCATATTACAATTAACTTAGGAAACACAATTGAGATGATCACCCAAAAATTCGGCATAGCCTCAAATCACCACTTAGGTCTTGAAACCTAAATGCTCAGCAAATTTATTATCTCGTTGGCATACCAACGAGCCAATCTAGTTGACTTGCACACATTACCTAAATTCGCAATAAATGGACCGTCCTCGAAAGCTAATCCACAATTATTCAAATACGCAAAATCCTTGTTGTTCTAACAACCCTGAAGCAAAACCACAATGACTTCTCATCTCAAAATTTTATAATTTTAATACTTCAAATGCAATTCTATCTCCCAAATTAAGAGCATGATGTCCCATTAATCCAAATATTGGAAACTACTCGTGGCTCACCATTTACATCTCCTACGAAGTATCGAAAACAAATTAAGTCTAAAGACTTCCATCATCATATTATCGGTCCTAATGTCCGCTTTTCTTAGAAGACACTGAGGTTCATCTTCATAATTCTTAAACGAGTTTACCCATTTGCATTAATGTATGATCATATCCTCTGTATGACATAACTACTCATACTTTTAGGATTAGCTAGACAATAACTACATCCATAAATGAAACCTATAAATCCTCAAAGTAAAGACCCCAGTTGCTAACTTTAAACGATGGTTGGAGTAACTCTGATCATGGCCCTCTCTCTTGCTTAATCTAAGGGCAACCATCCACATACAAGGTAGGAAAAGCATAATCCTAGATTTTTCTCACAAGCATCACATTCTATTATAATTCGTTGGATCCATTAGGGATCAACCCAAACGACATGGTCAACAATCTACCGTTCATTCCTTAAAACTATCTTCATGTCTCTAATCCCAATAGACACCGATTCCTTCTAAGCCAAATGCCCCGCAAGCATTGCAAAACCTTGAGAAACACTTAACAAAAATCTTATCGGATTCATCTTGACCCAAGATAACCGCACACTCATGCAACATCAATTAGTATTTCAAAAATTAGCCATCGATCAAATCTCTACAAACCCACATACATACTATCAAAGAAACCACATGCCCAGCATAATACTTCTCCATACCAAACTCACCTTTGATCTCAATTGAGCACACAGCAAGCGACTTCCTAATTCATAATACCATCCTCAAATAGAGTTCATACATCTCTATGATCTTATGAATTTCTCGATGAGGCCTTTATAAAATTGATCCAAATGTGGCCAAAAGATCCACTCTATTAAATCCACCGACATACCAGTGAACCTTCACACCCAAACGACGTTACCAAAATTTATAACACTCGAATCCTTATCCCGAATACTGCCACGAGCATAATTCTCAATTATCTACAATCAACAACGCTATGGATACAAATCGGTCTTAGAAGTCATCAAGCCATTGTAATAGATAAACTAAATCACCTATTTATTCACAGTGTCCGCATATCAAATCATTAATCTCTCGGTCAACCTAAGTTTTTAAAAATCCATAGATAGCCTTATCGGTTCGTCTTACCTACCTCAAAGGTTCTGGAGCATCCCACGGTAGCACCTAACTGATGATTCCTTGGTTTTGCATGGAATTCTTAAAGATCATTATCGATTTTGACACAATCTCGAATTATTGATCAAAAGATCAACCACCTGATCTTCCTTCTAAAAACATCCTCAAATATTCACATAAATGAAACTCCTCAATGACCACCAAATGACCTTCAAATGTGGTCTCATATACTAAAGGGACTTGGCGTAAATCCTCATTAAATGATTTATAGGAAAGATGATACTAATTTTTTGATATCTTGATCAATTCAAACTCATGTCCAAATTTTCAGAACATGATCAAAAAGTATAATAACCTTAACAACACAATCCATACCAGCAAGGTGACTTACCAACCAAATCATTACTAATATCATATCAAAGCTTGGCACTATAATTAAAATCAGGTCAACCCAACTAATCATATCTATAGACCCAAGAAAATATTATAGACATTGATACAATTAGTACAAGTCTATGGTCCTCAAATAAACAAATAAACTTACAAACACAAATAAAAATATCTATTCTGAATCCCAAAATAACACATATGTTGAAATGTTAAGATCCGGGAGTCTTACCTTCAACCACGGTAGATGACACTCTACACCTCAGGCCATCACCGAAAAACCCCGAACTAAGGCACTGGACTTCTTCACTATCTGACCCATAGATAAGGACAATCCTTGATCATGTAACCGAACCGTCCATAATTAGAATCATGCACCCAAAACATGACGGGAAGAATAATGATCCATAAAAGCATTCACTGACATATTCTACAATATCTCTTTATCCTCCCGACTTATGATTCTTTTCATGTCAACCACCCAATGTCGACTTCCTCTTCTATCTTATATGGGGCAACATTATCTTATCTTCTTCCGAATATTGGATCCCCATCAATGCCATCTTAATTCTCAGGATTCATATCACAACTTCTATAGGATTCAAGCTACCCAAAAGTATAGGTATTTAATCATTACTAAATCAATTATAAATCGGCATCCTTGGATTCGCTACACAAAAATTGACACTAAGTTATACTAACCTCAAGACATCGGTTCCAGCTTAACCAACCAACTAGCCATGCAATTCAAGCATGTCCAATCCTAGTCATTGAATCATGATCAACCTAAGTTAATCTTCAAGGTATCATTCTTTAACATCTCTTTTCCCGGTTCTCCCCTGGACTAGACTTTTCAAGACTTTTAAGTCTCACCATCCCACTCAATAGATTTTGATACTCAGCTTCTCCATCATATGGTTGACCACCTCCATGTGTCGACCTTCATCTAGGTGGCATGATTAGCTACTAACATTCTTTATAAACAAAAACAACTTGGGTTAGTTCATAACTCAGACACTAACTAGGACAATATAAGCTAGATAGCCAAACTTACCTGCTAATTCCTAACTTAGTTCTAGTCTAAGTTATACAAACTAGGACAACTAGAACTATCTCATCTAATTTAATTATCCTACATCTTCATCTACTTATTCGATCTATCTTACTCCAACCTAAACTTTCGCATACGATTCATATCAAACCTAAGACATCTTTTTCTTTGATACCAACCGTGATGTGTGTATTTTCAACCAAAAATTAGGCACAATTTTGATTGTAATATGATCATCAGCTCAATATAAAAACCTATAAAATATCCTGTATAATATACATAATTTGTATTATCACAGCATAAGATCCACAAGCCACAATAAAACATGTGACACTGATATCATAATTTAAATTATGATGTTGGCTCAGACAAGATGCTATTGGGTACCTAAACAAATCATAAAAAATTTATGGAAGTATCTACATATATCAAATATAGCAGAAGCTAGACTATGTATTCAACACCATCATCATCATACATATACATCAATATACAAATCATCTCAATGAACCAAATACTCCATCAGGAAGGTACAAAATTACAAGATTAGGTTCACAGAGCTCTTCCTCCAAGATCCGTAACCTAGCCAACTCCTAAGCCCTACTCTAAAGGAAGAGTCCCATGCTCATCTGAAGCAAGAAAAAATAGTAATGGTGAGCCAAATACTCAGCAAGTGTAATATAATCAAGAAAAATATACAATATAATCAAAATAAAATAAGGAAGAAGATAGGAGCATGATATATGATGCACAGTATCAAACCTGAACAAATATATTTTTAGAATATAAAGAACTTTTTATATTTTATCTTTCTTCTCTTAAGGTTTCAAAATATACATAAATCTCTTAATTTTTGTGGACTAGAGCCAGTAGACCTTACTAACTAACGGTGTGGGAGAATAAAAAAAGGAATGTGTTTATTTCAACACATTCTAAAGCGTATAACCATGCAATTTAACATCCCGTGGAGAGCGGTATACCTTTAACTCGATATACGGGGTCATATCACATATGTCATCATATTTGTCGCGGCTCAGAGATAGTCATCGTTCTTCCATAATGATATCCTAAGGCATGTCAAAATATATTACCCGCTACAATACATGATCAGAATAATCCATGAGTTTTTACTGTAATACTTATGACATGCCAAGGAATATTACCATTTGAAATATAAATTGATGGTCTAAATTTTACCATTTCTTATTCTTTGAGAAAAAGACCACCAAACTTATTTCACAAAGTTCTCACTCCCAAAGAAAGAATCATACATATATTAAATTATCGCCTTCCCGTCATATACCAATATATTTTTTATATTTCTTACAGGTTTAAGTCTTCATATGCTCATATTACACTCATAGTCTCTGAAGGACGAGAACCAACTATGTAGCATCTATATCGGTATCGATAATTCAAGTATTGTATACATCATTTGTCCGATCCATTGTATGAACTACCCATAATAACGAACTTTAGAACTTCCAAATAATGGTTTTTTTTCACAAATGCACATAACGTAATTTTCAAAATATATAATTAAGAATATACGATTACATATGATTAAATACCAATTAAATAAAATAAAACATGCAAAAGTCCCAATTAATTCGGGTGAACAGTATCGGGTATGGGTTTTGGGTCCGATATGTAAAAAATCAAACAAAACTTAAAAAATCGAATACCTAATCGGTAAGTAACCGTATTCAAGACATGGATTTTTATTATCTAAAGCCAAATTATATATAAAACTCAAAATAATTGGTTAAACGAGATATGGGCGCGGGTTAGGGTTCCGACAAACGTAATTTCACATAAAATTACCGAATCGGGTATTCAATCGATAAATTAATACATACAAGGCATGTGTAATGATATTCTAGAGACAACTTAGTCAAAAGCCCCAAAATTTGGAGGGTGAAGGCATCCAGGTGTGGGGTTAGGGTTTCAGGATGTACAAATTGCGTGAAAATGATGATTCAAACAACAAATTAATGAATTTCTGTGCCCAAGTCATGGATTTCATAAAATATGTGGATGGGTCGGGTATTATGATAAAAATACCCTATGGGATCGAACGAAAGTTAAAAAGAGAAAATGAAAATGGTATGGGTGCACTTACCTTGACCTGATCTATCACTTTTTTGACTAGCTTAAAGTCAAAATCGGACTCGAGGACCTCAATTTTCTCATTCTCTCTCTACTCCCTCGGCCTCTCTCTCTCCTCTTCTTTCCCCTCTTCTTCTTCCCGAATCCCCTGCTTCCCGTTTTTCCTATTATTATTATTATTATTATTATTATTATTATTATTATTATTATTATTATTATTATTATTATTATTATTATT
>JAOVVI020005992.1:0-15994 GCA_028571085.2 Nepenthes alata
ATATGGCATATACATACTCATTCACTCATACGTATATACGGATATACTGTCTGTTGGGCTTGCACGTGCACTTCACACACTTCACACTTTCTGTTTCACTTTTCGTTTCCCAATTGCTGTTGCACTGTGCGGTTTATAGTGCCTGCCAGTTAATGCAGAAGTAGTCAGAATTTTTCACTTCTCTTCTCTCGAATCTTCCCTGAATCTCCCTCTTGTCTCTCCTTCTTCCTTTCTCCCTCGGTTCCTTTCGCCTGAACTCCCCTTTCCCCTTGGTTTTGTGTAAATGTTTGTGGTCTCAGTACAGCAAAGCTAAACTACTAGTTGCAGAGATGGACGAACGCATCAGAATTCTTGTTTTATTTTTTGCATTCTGGTAACTATAGTAGAAGTTTGACTTCGGGATGTGCTTGATTTCACCTTAAATATGTTAATAACTATAGTCAAGAAGTTCAATTGTGTGCTACATCTGTGGAGCTTTTGCTTTTCCATTTTCATTCTTTTCTGGTGAGAACCCTTCATATACTTTTGTCAATATTTATTATGATTTTATATTAGAATCTCCCCCCTCCCCCACCCCCAAAAAAAATAAAAATAAAAAACCCGCAGAGAAGCAGGGGGAAAATGAAGATAAAATTATGTAGTCTATCATTCCTTGCCTGCTTAGCTGATTATAGTGGCGTGGTGCCTCAATTGTGCAGATTCTCATCGGACTGCATGTGATTCTTCTACAATTATCAATTCGAATGAGCTTTCTCAATGTAACAGAGGAGACCAGGTGGAAGGTAGGGGTTCTGAGGTAAGCAACAAGTTTGCCAAAAATGTGCAATCTATTTCCGAGTACCCCAGAAGAAAAGATGCATCTGGCGATGACAGCAGCTTCACCTTTAAGGTCAATTCACTGCCGGATATGTCTGAAAAAGAAAATGGAATACATTAGTCACCAATTCCCAGTGTTGAAATGTGCAACTCATCCTTGGAAAATTCATCTTCTGCATAGACATGTGCTAGATCGATGCCTTGCCATATTTGAGCCGCTGCATGAATGATTATTTTCATTTTTGTTGTGGATCTGTGTAATGGCCCAAAGACTTGGCAAGGGCTTGGACGCACTGAAGTCTATACCCGTACTGGGAGGAGTCTATCTCCGGTATCATCATCACTTCCCCTATTGGGTTAATACATATGAGAAGAGGAATATTGTCATATTACATTTTATGCCTGCACAGCTGTTATAGACCGTAGAATTTCTACGATACTTACACTGACTAATTTCTGAAGGTTGTGGAGGGATCTTCACCCGCTGGTCCTGGAAATATGGCTTCTCACCAGATTTCTAGAGGCTCTGATTCAGAGATTATGTGTGGAACTTATAAAAGTACTTCAGAACGTAGAGGAAGACGAGGGTCTGGTAAAGGAACATTGAAGGAGAAGAATAAGGTGGTGAATCGTGCGAAAGTGACTACCCCAGAGAACTCAAAATTTGCTAATCCTACATCAAATCTGCCAGATTTAAATTCCTCAGCTTTGAACAATTCTGCTGCTCCTTCAATGGCATTCCATCAGCCTTTCATTGACATGCAGCAAGTACAACTACGGGCTCAGATTTTTGTTTATGGATCTTTGATGTTGGTTACTTGCTCTCTGTATCTCTCTTCCCCTTTTTGTTTTCTTCAGCATGTGCATATCAAGGACAAAGTTTTGGTTGTATGGTTAGTGTAATTGGAACCACATTTCATTGGATTGCTTACACCTTTGCATAAGACTATCCAACTCGAAAGATAATTGTATTTCACCATTTTGAAGAATTTCCTGCAAGTCATTATTTATTTTCTGATCTTAATTTTATTGATCTTTTTTCCGGCAGCCAAGGAACTGCACCGGATGAGACCTGTATGGTTGCAGCTTTTGGGCTAACTGGTACCTTCTGATTCCCATGTTTGAAATATATTGTCATGCCTTAGAAGAATATGTACTCATTTACTAAATGTATGAATAGATGGAGGGAGGAGCCTCTGGGAACCTGTTTGGCAAACTACCGTTGAAAGGATTCTCAATCAAAAGCACCAATTCAGTACTGCTGAATCCCCTCTGCAGTCACAGTCTGGTACTTCTGCTGGGTTTTATATTATAATTTCTGGTATCCTTGTTCATATCTGAATGTGACCCTAACCATACATTTTATAGGTGCTAGAGCCCATGATCTAGCCAACAAACAAGTTTCCCATCAATGTAGACTGCTCCCACCATCTGTCAGCCGATCCAGCAGCAAGCCTGCATCTGCAACAATTGTAAATCCCATAATTACTTCTTCTTCCCCACTTTTGACACTCCCTGCTTCCTCCCATGATTGTGTACAGCCATGCGGAATGCAGAGGGGCCCCATTATGGATTCCCAGCAAGCAATGACATGGGTTTTGCATCCTTATCAGACTCCTCCTATGAGGAATTTATCCAGCAATACGTCTTGGCCATCGCATTGTCCTTTTCCTGGTGCATGGGTAGCTGCTCCACAAACATTGACCTCTGACGCAAGTGCTCGTTTTTTGACAGCAGCAATAACTGAAACAGTGAAATTGACCCCTGTCAAAGACTCTGCTGGATCATCAGCATCTGGTGTGAAGCTTGTCACTTCCAGTCCACCGGTCTATTCTGGGGTTCCTGTGCCTGATGCAGTACAGGGAATGCTGTCTCCGGAGCATCAATTGACTGACCCAAAGCCTCGGAAAAGAAAAAAGGTTCCACCTTCCAATGATCTTACGTCAATATCCGAGCCTTCTCAAGCTCAAACAGAACCAACTATCGGTTCTGTGATGGCACACACGGCCTCACTGGTTGCAACCACAACTCCTACTTGGGTTACATCAAAAATCGACAATGGCAAGTCCGCTGGCATTGTATTTCCCATTTGCCCTTCCTATCACCTTGAAAAAGGAGAAATGAATGCAGGGATGATCATTACTTGTTCAGAAAAGACATTGACTAATGTGGCAGAGGCCAAGCTACAGGCAGAGGATGCTGCTTCTCATGCAGCCACTGCAGTGAACCAACTCCAAGGTGTATGGAGTCAGTTGGCTAAGCAGGGGGAAGCTGGATTAACTTCTGGAGCTGAAGCTAAATTAGCTTCTGCAGCTGTTGCAATTGCTGCGGCAGCATCAGTCGCAAAGGCGGCAACAGCTGCTGCTAAGATTGCATCCAATGCTGCACTGCAGGCAAAACTAATGGCTGATGAAGCATTTCTTTCTTGTAGGACTAACGTTTCCGCTCAAAGTAGTGAAAGTTCTTTTAAGGATGTGCATAACATAGGAAAGGCTACACCTGCATCCATTTTAAGAGGTGACGATGTCACCAATAAATCCATTTCAATTCTTGTTGCTGCTAAGGAAGCAGCAAAGAGAAGGATAGAAGCCGCTTCAGCTGCTTCAAAGCAAGCTGAAAACTTGGATGCTATAGTGAAAGCTGCAGAGCTTGCAGCAGAAGCAGTATCCCAAGCAGGAAGAATTGTTGCAATGGGTGATTCTTTGCCTTTGAAGGAGTTGATAGAAGGTGGTCCAGAGGGATATTGGAAATTGCCTCAAGCCTCTTCTGAATTGGCTGTAAAATTTAACAATAATAAAGAAATAAATGTTGCAGATAATACTAAACAAGGTGCTGATATTTCTGCCAAGGTATCTGGAAATGGGATGCCACATCAGAGGGGTCCACAGGCCATGAACCATGGGAAGACACCATCTCCAAGAGATATGTCCAATGACTCATTGGATGACCACAATAGGCTGGCAGACAGCAATAATTCATCTATTCTTGATGGACAGGAGACAAGAAGACATAAGAGCAGTAAAGCCTTTGAAATGTCCGAATCCAACGAGAAGGTTTCTAAAGTTGAGACTAGCTCAAGAACTAGCACTTCTCGAGATGAGCATGATGTGATAGTGGATAATATGATTGAGAATGCCATCAAGGAGGGTTGCCTTGTTGAGGTTCATGTACACCATAAACTCTTGTTGCTTAATTTTTGTGGGCAAAAACTTTCCACCTGTTGTTATATTTGACTTTTATGTTTCTTTTGTTTCTTCATTTATTTCTACAAGTATTAGAGTTTTTTAGGTGTTCTGTTTTATGCGTTTCTTCTTATGTGTGTATCATAAATATCCTGCTTTTTGTTTGTAGGTGTGGAAGGATGGAGATGGCTTTAAGTCAGGCTGGTTCTCTGCCAGAGTACTGACAGTGAAGGATGGAAAAGCTTATGTATCTTACAATGATATTCTTTCAGAAGATGGTATTATCTTCCTCTTCCCTTGGAAAATATTGCTATATGATATTCATCTGTAATATTTCAATTTCTTATAGATCCACCACCTATTGTCAACTTCTCTACTGTTCAGGGATAATGATACGTGGGACCCATGTTCCCTTGATAACCGACTTCTTTCTTATTAAAACCGAAATGTGGGAGGGAGTCCAGATCTATGTTTAGTTTCGCATAAGCTGTGCAAATTTTATGTTACACCATAAATATCAAATAGTGTTATATGTTTCATTTCAACTTTTCCAGTGCACGGTATATATTAAGGACATAATATCTTCTTGAACTTTTATTCTCCACTCAATAATATTTCTTCATGCACTTCTGTGCCTCAAGACAGAACTTTCTAATTGGTTTGATTCTTCTTATTGCCGAAACATAGCTGGCCCTTTTATTATCAATGCATGGGTTCTGGTCTAGTAAACAGCTACATTGGTAATATATGGCAACTATTTGAAATGCTTTTTGCTCACAAATTGGAGGGCCTTGAAGGGGAGGATGACAGGATGATACTTTTCTTGGCTTGATGAAGTTGCAAAAATCTGATGTCGTTGCCTAAACAACATTTTTTCTATAGGCTATTTTAGTCTCACTTTCTCAAGTGCTGAGGACAGGAAATTCAATATCTTGTTTTTGTATTGAGTGGAAAGGAGATATATTAGTGGATTCCCATGAAAAAGGGGCAACTTTCATGTAGTTTGTAATTGGATGTAACTATTAATATTTTCTCTCGGATAAATCTTTTTCTTTTTGTAGAATGTTGCATTGTATTATTGTAAGTAGTCAATTCAATAGATCTAGCAAGAGCTACTAAAAGCCACTTATTAAGATTATACAATGGGCGGAGCGACCAGGCTGCCGATATGAAAAGTGGGACACCAAAATGAGTTCTTTCCACAACGGATACAAGGACTGCTTCATGGAAGCCTGTTGCCAAAACGCATCTATTATGTAATTTATGATCGACTGATGTGAGTAATCATACAGTGCTTTGTGTTCGAGCAGTGGTTGGTTGTTCCCAGCTGCTGATATATGGCTGGGATGGTCACTGTTGGCTTACAGACTGTTAAAAACCCTCTGGTCAACCGATCCAAAATACAGAAAGGACTCTTGAAAGGCCAGTCATCTCTATAATGTCTTAGTAGTAAACATTGGTTGATGCAAGACAAATGACTTGATTCAAGCACTCAATTACTTATGCAATAGCACCTTACTTGGATGATTGCATATGCACTGGTAACCTGACAGTAGAGAATGCCCCATAAATATGACAGCTAGCTGGTCATCCTTCACAGGACTGAGCCTTCTAGGTGATCGTATTTGCATAGCATTTAATTGCTGAAAAGTTATCATTATTATATATGGTCTTGGATTGCTCCTTATCCTCTCTTATTTATTATCCTTAAAACTGTTTTATTCAATATTAATTTATCTTCATGTGTTTTATGTATATTAAACTTCTCTTTGTCATTCTCCATCTATTTCTTCCTCTTCAGACTCTGGGAATCTCAAGGAACTAGTATCACTTGAAGGTGATGGAGATAAGGCACCTAAAATTCGAGTTGCCTTTCCTTTGAGTGGTTTGCAGTTTCAAGGGGCGAAGAAGAGGAGAAGGAAAGCTATGTGTGATAATGTTTGGTCTGTGGGCGATAGGATCGATGCTCTGGTTAAGGACTGGTGAGTTTGTAGACTAGCAGAAAACATGAGAAACACCAATTTTATTTATGAGCAATGATGCTTAGCATTTGATGACTCTTCTGACGAATGGTTTGAGAAATATGTAGCTAGTGCTAGGAATTCCCCTTTGATACCAGGTGCTCCATGGTAGGTGAAGGGCAAAAGGCTGAGGATGGTATTAAATATTAATATATTTGATAATGATATGTATTGTCTGATATATCTGATACTTATATGGCTGCAATTGATACCAATATTTTCATCCATGTTTTGGGAGGGCTAATGAGGTGGGATTCCACAGTAACTCAAACTTTTAGTGGACGTTTTCATAAATCGAGGTGTATGAAATTTCACATAGCCTACTTTACATAAATGGACTTAAGGCATTGTTCATGTAAAAATACTGTGAACCTGATTTGTTGAATTCTGGTAGTTGCTCTCATTTGTTGTGTTTTCCTCATTCAGCTGGTGCGAAGGTATAATAAGGGAAAAGAACGAGAAAGAAGAAATGACATTCACTGCCCATTTTCCAGGTGGGTTTATTTATCCCAGAGTTTAGGAATATGTATTTTGTATAAATAACTTCTTATATAAGCTCATGGATGTTTCACTTTGCAGCATGCGGAGAGACGTCAGTGGTCAAAGGTTGGCAGCTAAGGCCATCTCGGATTTGGGCCGGTGGAAAATGGGTTGAATGGTCCCATTCTGCTGAATGCCGCAGCTGCTGTTACCAGGTATCTTCTACGGTCTTGTACTGATTTTATATCACAATGAAGAAATTCCAGTCTTATTTACTGGTTTGCTCACTACCTAAGAAGTATGGATATTGATACGAACCCGAACATGACACTAACATGACATGCTATTTTTTCTAGAAACGGTGACACAACACAGTGAGGACTTGTCCATGAACATTATAGTTTATTATACTTCTAATTGACAAAAAAACTATTTTGTACCAAATTAGCAATTGATATGCATTTTTCTTATTTTTTCACCTAAAAAATTTTATAAGAAAGTACGTAACCATATAAATAAATTAAGTTATCACATCTCCAACAAGTTATTATAAAACAATAACAATGATATAATTTAACAAATTATATATAAACTTAATATGATAAAATTTTTCTATATTAATCAATATCAATTTTTTAGCTTTACTATTTTATACTTTGTAATTGCTAATAGATGTAAAATATAAGCAAAAAATTAGAATAAAAACGTGTCCAAATGTGTCGGCTTGTATCTAAATTTTAAAATAAATTAAAAAAATTTAGACTTATATCCTGCGTGTTGGAAGTGTCTAGATTTCTCAACTTGCTAGCCAACACTCATTCCTATTGAAGTGATGTATTATGAATAAAGCATACCCAATTTATATTTACGACTTATTTGTGTATTGCTTGATTGAGCTTCAATCCATATTTCATTATTTCGTAATAGATCTCCTGCATTGTTAATATGTTAGGGTGATAAGCAGCAAGTAAAACGACGAAAAATGGAAAATGCTGTAGTAGGTTCTGAAGTGACTGATAAATTATTAGATGTTAATCCCAACATGGGAAAACCTGTGGAATCAAAACTACTAGCTTTATCAGACAGCGAGAAGGTATTTAAAGACGGTCGGAGTTCCCAGGAAGACAATGAGCTTGATGCACCGAGAACCTTGAGAACAGGCTTGAAGGAAGGTTCGAGAGTAATTTTTGGTGTCCCAAAGCCTCATAAGAAACGGAAATTTATGGAAGTCAGTAAACATTATCACAATGGCTCAGGCAAATTTGCTAAATATTCTCAACCGACAATGTCACACGGTTGGAGAAATGCTTCAAAATGTGATTCCGAGGAAACGCAACCAAATGAATCAGAAGCCAATTTTCCTCGTAAATGTGATCGCATTCCCGGTAGAATTGTTCCCCCACAGCGGGGTGATTTAACAAAATCTGTTGAAGCTCGAGGTGTCGTTCACACTGAGAGAGATCATGAGAAAGACGTCAAGGATTCCGGTGGCCATGGGAATTTGATGGAGAATTTTTCTTTATCTGTTACCGAAGGGGCTGCAGAAGGTCCGTTGTCTTCTTTGTTAGCTCATCGAGCCAATGGATCATCAAAAATATCGGAATACGAACAGGTGAGTAAACGGAAAGTAGCACCTTCTGGTGGAAAGTTGACTAAAATCGAAGAGGACAAAATATCTGATCGAAATTCTAGCAAATCTGTCTCCAAGATAGTCGAGCCCCGGAGGTCAAACCGAAGAATTCAGCCAACACACCGAGTAAGTTATCCATCCTATTTATAATGGACCAAATCAGTCAGTCGGAGACTGGATGAAATGGTTGCTTTCATTTGATTTATCTATGATTATGGTGCTTCATGATAAAGCATTAGCTCCTATTTTTCGAGTCCTTGTTTTGATCATGCTTGACTTCTTTGGCTAAGGAAGTTATGTGACCTAACAAACACAGACACACACTTGAACGTAAAGTGTCGATGTTCGATACGTTTAGGACACCAATAAGATGCCTTGACACGTGTCGGACATGCCCTTGACTCATTCGGACGTGTTTTGAATATACTTGGGACATATTTTAGACATACTTGGAATAGTTTTCATTCAAAATTTCTTGCTTATATTTGAATTTTTTTGACAATTGTAAAGTGTAAATTGATAAATTAAAAATATAAACATTGATTGATATATAAAAAAATTGCCGCATCAAGTTTTTCTTTAATTTATGAAGTTATATCATTCTTAATATTATTGTTCTTTTATAATAGCTTGTTGAAACTATTATAGTGCAACTCATTCATATTGGCTTAATTGTATACTTATCTATATTTTTTTAGTGAAGAAATATAAAATGAGCATATCTATTACTAATTTAATATAAAGTCGCATTATCCATCAATTAGAAAAATAATAAGCGATAATTTTAGTTAATGCGTCTTTAACATATCGAATCCTTATTTCCAGAAAAATATCGAGTCAGTGTCCCGAGCCAATATTCATGCTTTTTAGACATAGAGGTTTGATGCACATCGGAGTTGCGTAAGTACCATAGAAGAGCTCGAATAGGGGTCTCGTCAGTGTCATCTCGATAATTTGAACGGATAAGATTATGAAAACTCATTAAAATTTGTTTAACTCATCTTATTATCCTAGCCGTTCAAATTGTTAGGATAAAATCCTTACCGTTAAAAGTTCTTATTGGTTCTTGGCTGCCATTATGCTGAGTTTTCCCCCTTTAAGTATTGAGAATGTCTGTGATGCAGCTATTAGAAGGTCTGCAGAGTGCTTCAATTATTTCCAAGATGCCTCCTTCTCAAGAAAAAGGCCACAGGAATCATCCATCCGGCAGAGGTAAATATCTCATTACTGATGCCTCATCTTATAAGCTTTTGTGGGTCGATATGCCAACCGGTACACACGGTTCGGATAATCGAACCGTCGTTGACCCGGTTCAGTAATATCGGTTTGGCAATAAATGGACCTCTAACCGAACCAATTTTAGAGTGTAACATGTAAATTTTATAAGTTTAAAATACCCATTTAATATGTTATTATATATATTTCAACTTTAATAATTTAGCATCTGACTGCCAATAATATAAGTTTGTAAACATTTATCTTTTTACAAATCATTAATATTTACAAGTGATTTTACTCTATTGTTAAGTGGAGTATTTCTATAAATCACCAAATAAGAAATTTATACCTAAGTTTAATTTTTTAAAAATTTTTTTAGGATCTATGGTCCGTTCGAATAATTGTCGGTCGATCTAAAAATAGGTAACTTGAAATCGAACCAAACCCCTTTCCCCAATCTCAACCGTTGAATGAAAATTTAATGGTGGAGATTAGAAGATATTGTAAAAATTAGATATAGTATTTTATATTTATTTATTTTTATGATACTGGTATTTGTTTTGTTGAATATTTAACTCAATAGTTAAAATAAAAATAAAAAAATAATTATGTATATAATGTTTTTTTAATTCTTAAATTTTATTGTTCAATTTTTTTGAATGCTAGAGCAGCTTGGGAAACTGGCTTTCTATTGGTCTGTGACAGGAAAATAACCGTCCAAGGTGCTACCGCAGTGACTGGATGCAGTCGGGGAAGCTCGACGACGGCTGATTTGATTGGTCGGCGGGTTTCATACGTTTATATTTGTTATATATGAAGGGTAGGATGGGAAAATTCCGGTTGAATTCTTGCCGTTCAATCTCGTCACTTGTTAATATCGATCGATATGCATGTAGTTTGGCTTAAATGTTGCAAGAAAGCCTTCGGCTTTTCTTTTTTTTTTTCTTTAATCTTCTAATGATTATTATGAAGGTAAGAGTACTTTTGTTTGATCATATATTTAAAATATCTAAATTAAATTGTTCATATAATTATTTAAAATTTTTATATTTATTATATTATTTTGTGATATTGAATTGTCTATATTATATTGATCGTCTATATTAATTAAATAATTTTATTAAAAAAATTTATTAATTCTTTAAAATTATTTTGGTACATTATCTTTAGGGAGTTAATTTTCAATATAAATGATTTGATGTTGTATTTGTTTTTTTTTATATATATTTGTTTGGATTTTTGTTTAGATTTAGACACTTATTTAGATGATCTAATACGAGCGCTCGGATTCTTTTGTCTAGGCTCCATTTGGCGAAGCGGTGAAAAATTTATGCTTAAATTTTAAAGAGTTTTCATTTTTTTAGCCAAAATGTTATTTTTCGAAGTTCATTTACTACTTATTAAAGATTACAAGTATTCAACGGTAAATATTTTTACTAAGGCGATACTATTGCAAGGAATGCTTTTTTTGGCCATCGAAGGCACAAAGGATGGAACTCTGCAAATCAAAGGTGTGACCTCGATGAGTGCGCAATGGACATCCCAATTGATGCTTGACCCTTGAGACGATAAGGGAGTTTTACTTACGAAATGGTTTCTCGTATTAAGGAATGTCTACTCTATGAGCCGTGGGCCTAAGAACGATGTTAGGGGACTCCTTTAAAAGACCCGCGGTTTGGTATGTTAGGGGACTTTTTTAAATGACCCGCGGCTTGATACTATTGCCAGGAATGCTTTTTTGACCATCGAAGGCACAGAGGACGGAACTCTGCAAATCAAAGGCGTGACCCCGATGAGTGTACAACGGACATCCCAATTGATGCCTGACCATTGAGACGATAAGGGAGTTCTATTTACAAAATGATCATATCAGGTTTCTCGTATTAAGGAATGTCCATTCTATGAGCTGAGGGCCTAAGAACGACGTTAGGGGACTCCTTTAAAGGACCCGTGGCTTGGTATGTTAAGAGACCTTTTTAAAAGACCCGCGGCTTGATACTATTGCAAGGAATGCTTTTTCGACCATCGAAGGCACAGATGACGGAACTCTGCAAATCAAAAGCGTGACCCCGATGAGTGTACAATGGACATCCCAATTGATGCCTGACCATTGAGACGATAAGGGAGTTCTATTTACGAAATGATCATATCAGGTTTCTCGTATTAAGGAATGCCTATTCTATGAGCCGAGGGCCTAAGAATGACGTAAGGGAACTCCTTTAAAGGATCCGCGGCTTGGTATGTTAGGCGACTTTTTTAAAGAACCTGCGGATTGGTACGTGGCTCACTTGTTTGTCGAGAAGAGAGTGCGGCTCGGCCCTTGTCTCTTTAGTTTGGGGTTAGGATCTATGCAAAATTGAAGTAATGGAGAATTGGTCAAAGCCCCATTTCTTAGGTTATGGTACCTAAGATGGGTATATTGGGTTAATTATCATTTTGAAAGTTATACTCTGATTTTATCTAGTTTTCATGCTTATTGTAAAATATGAAATGAATATTCAAAATAAATACATTAAAATCGAGTGTTTTCTCATGGAGAATTGCAGATGATTTTTCTCATGAAGAAAAATATATATAGGTGGAAGTGGAACACTTATCTTAGAAATTTAGGAGACTAACAATAAAAAATAAATAATTAATTATACAGTAAATCACCATATTTACATAAAAAAGCCGTGAACAAGAAAAAATTATTGACAAATAAAAAAATTTATTTAACTTTTTTTAAAAAATTAACATTATATCTACTTGACAGCGATAAATGTGTTTTTATAGTATCATAAAAATATATAGAGAAAGAAAAGTGATGGGTTAGATAAGATACCACCACTAATATCTACTAAAAAATTATGTTAAGTTATACAGTAAACTTTCTGAATCGAGTATTTAAACTGGCCAGACATGCAAAAATAAATTCGGGTCATACTTAGCAACTTAGATAATTTTTTATTAGAAAATTATAAAATTTTGTTTGAAATGATGGAGGACCAAATGCTATTTTTTATAATTTAATGTTGAAATAATCCTTGCTAAGCTCAACAAAAGATACCATGAAATGAGACTTTGGCTTGTAAAAATTAAGAAATATATTTAGATTAATATAGGCTTTTTGTCTCTTCTAAGACATAGGCTTACTTTAGCTATTTTTAGACTTTAAGAAACTTATAAGGCATAAAGTTAAAACGTAAACCCATCAATTACTTAGCCTTATAGGGCACTCAATAGCACAACCACTAAACATAACAAAGTATCTTATGCTTATATGACTTTTAATTTTTCATTTTATAATTAGTTAGTATATAAATAAGAAAGAGATGTTCATTTAGTAATAATTGTAGTTTTAAAATAAGAAAATCCATATCCTATAAGTTCATTTATTGATGATTTTCATAGAATGGCTAAATTATTATTATATTCAAAAAAATTTAAATATATGTTGTATTAATAAAGGTAGGTGCTAACGGCGCCGGGCAGTGGTGGGAGCACGATGGTGGCATGGGGGGTGATGTAACGTCCCTGGGTAATCCGCATGTAAATATTATCTGCTTTGAGTCGGAAGAACTTTATGGCGTCTCAAGCTAACATGTGGCCCGCACGGTTTTATTCCTGGCAAACAGAGTCCACCGCCACCAAAACACGTCTACAAGAGAAAGGACTACATGTCTTATAAAGCGCGCTTCGTTCATCTCCCTATCCGATGTGGGACACTACAATCCAACTCCCTTAGAGAGCCCAGCGTCCGTGCTGGCACACCAAACCAGGCCCCGACTCTGATACCATTTATAACATCCTCGAGCAACTCGCATGTAGATATTGTTTGATTTTGGCCGGGAGGACTTCACGGCATCTCAAGCCAACACGCGGCCCGCACGGTTTTGTTTCTAGTAGACGGAGTCCACCGCCCCCAAAACGCATCTACAAGGGAAATGTTTTAACGACTTATAAAGTGCGCTTCGTTCACCTCCCCATCTGATGTGGGACACTATTAGTGATGCAAGCGAGTTGTGGTGGGGGTGGTGGTGGGGACATGACTGTGTGGGACGATGACAATGAGATGGTGGTAGCAGGGGTGGTGTGAAAATATACGAATGATATATTAAAATATGTCTTTCAAACAAGGGGTAAAATGTTTCATCTTACATAATACCTTATTTATTCTTCCTACCATGCTTTCATAGCAAATATTATAATTTTATTTCTTAACTCAATTTTAATCTATTTGAATTGTCTAACTAATCTATTGAATGTTCTTTTAAAAAGATTAAGATGCAGGTATGGTATTTTCAAGCTCATATAACCAGTACAGATATTATAGAGATTGACTATACTGTAAAATTAGACAGTGTCGTCAAAACTTCTGCCGTTCTCTCCTCTTTTTCTCATTTTTACCCACCATCCTCTAAATCTTCCCTCAATCTCAATTTTCCTAATTTTATTATTTTTCTCATTCTCTCAAGTGATTTAATATTCAATCCTTGGTTCTAATTTTTTTACCTATTTATTTTTGTTATAGTATAATGTAGTTATGGCTTATAACATCTTCAACTTTGTTGAAAGATATCATCATACTTTTTCCTAATTTCAGCACGATCGGTATTTTTGTACTGATAATATCACATACTGATATCTAACCGGTTGGTTTTATTGGCTAGAATTATAATCACAATCTAGTAAAATTTTTTTAGTATTATTTATTTTTTGTATTCAAGAAATAATTATTCTTAAAAATATTGCCATTTTATCCATATTTTTAACATTTGTAATATTTTATTCCTACGCTTTGTATCAATTAATCGAAACTGTCATTTGCTTTCTTCTTCCTCTTCTCTCCATCGCTAGCGAGTTGTAATAAAATAAGATTATTAATGATAAAATAATATTAATTAAATAATTTTTAATTTTAGCTAGTTAAACTATTTCGACCTGATTATAAGTTATTTTTCATGTAATATAGTGGTGCTTGGTAAAAAATAATTTTCTGAAAAGATTGTAAAATTATTGAGGAATATCTTTTTCTTTGAATAAGGGTAAAAATATTATTAATATAAATTTTTATTTTATTTATCCTATTATTACTACATATGAAATACTAACAAATTAATTCTTAGCTTATTTATAATTACTCTAAATAAATAACTAAATATAAAAATAATAATTTTTAATTCTATTCTCATCCTATTTCATTTTCTGAGAGTAATTATCCTATTTCTGTCTTATTTTATTCAAATAATTAAACATATTGTAAATAAAATAACTCCTTTTTTTTAATTTTGGGGTAGTATAAAAATACATATATCTATGTATATAACATGCTCTCATTAAGCTAATGCTAATATTTGTTTACATGTGCTATTTTATATTATAAAGATGACACATTAAAAAAATATTAAAAACATAAATATGATAAGAAAATAACAATTTTAAAAGAAATTATAGTAGAAATTAAAAATCTATTATTTGATTGATCAAATGATAAGAATAATAATTCTAAAAATAATCGCTGTTTATTTGAAACAATGAATAAAAAAAAATCAACACCCACTTTTTATTTCTTGTTTTTAGGGAATAATAATTTATTTTAAAATTATTATTTCTATTATCGGATACTCCTTTTTTTAAAATATTTCTCCATTTACCCTTGCTCGAACTGAATCCGATTGAAATCATATTCGAGTCAAACACTAAGCAGGTTTAAAGAAAAATTTATGACTATTAAGTCGGGTTGGGTTAAACATATCTTAATCACTAATGCCAAAATAATGCCGCTCAGAATTCAAACCGAGCGGTTCGAACCAGACATGAATATTTTTATTTTTAAGCATTTTTTAAAAAATTTATAATTACATAAAATTATTTTAAAAATTATAATATGTAAATTAAAATACTATTAAAGTATATATTAATCAAATCTTATTTTTTACTGTATCCATTAATTATATTGATATACTTTAATTAGACCCCATAAAATTTTTGGTATGATAATTCAAGCTATCCGATTTTAATCAGGTCTACTCCAAATTTTCTAGTATATGTTAAAATATTATTTTTTAGATAAATATAAAAAAATAATTTTATACTAATTGTTTGGTTATTTTTTTTATTATTAAATTTTAATTTAAATTTATATATCTTAAGTGACTAACCAAATAAAAAAAATATTAATTATCAATTCTTTTTTCACTTCATTTTATCTTTTACTATAATTATTTAATTCTTATTTTATTTATCCCAATAATCAAATATAATAATAATAATAATAATATTGTTATTAATATTAACATTAATAATAATTTTTTTATTATTGAAATAATTATCATTCCCCTAAATTTTATATATTTAGAAGACATCCACGTCTATGGAAGATACCAACCACAAGCTACTAGATTATATTATCTATCATTCATTTTGTTTTTTCTAATTCCAATTTTTTGATCAATTATAAAATAAAATATTTTTATTTATATTTTTTTATAATATAAAAGACTTCTAATGGGTACATCAATAATGAACTGGGCCAAAGAGAGGTCAATGAAAGCTCAAGAAGGTCAGTAAATATTTTTGATGGCCCAATGAGAAGACGGGCCCAGGAATTGGAAAGCCCAAGACGGTCAACGTTGGCGTTGACCGTCTTGGCGGCCAACTTGCTC
>JAOVVI020005994.1:4008-15993 GCA_028571085.2 Nepenthes alata
CAGGAAGAAAAATGAAAGAAGAAACCTTGATTGTTACTCGCCACATGCTTCAGCTCAATTTGAGCCCAAATTTTTCTAGCAATGTGGTTAATAGCATGAAAGTGTATAGGGTTACTAGTGAAATAACCCACCAGGGTGTCGCCCCACATAGCTTCCCCTTAATTACTTTAGTGGGAGGGGATATTTTCACAACATCCCAACCCCTTGGCTGAGGAGGAAAAATACTACAAAGATGACATACCTCCAAGCTTGTTCTTCTGAACCACATCTGATCAGGAAGGAGGGGGGCTTGCATCAGAACCCATCTGAGGCTCTGAACTAGCAGCATCCAACAACACCTTGTGCGCAACTTCTGCAGCATCAACCACCTTTGGGACTGAATCTGAACTAGGAAGTTCCTCAGCAATTACACAACTGCCATCAGAAGCCCTTTGAGGAAAAGGGGAAGCGGCCCAGTAGACAAAGCCAAGAAATCAGTCACTGACAATTCGTGACCAATAGCATTAGAAACCGTAGACGAAGCTGAGAAATCAGTCACTGACAATTTGTGACCAATAGCATTAGAAATCGAAAAATAGTTATTAGCTAACTGATTTGAGCCCGCAGAAGCAACGGAGCTATCAGAAACTACAGAGAGCGACACAATGGAAATAGGGGCACAATTCAAATTGGGAGGTCAAAAAGCAGGGAGGGGTGTGGAAATACGTCAACAGACGGGGGAAAAATGGGAGATTAAAGGGATGGCTGAGGGGGATGGCACATAGGGGAACGATAGAGCTTGAAGGAGAAGATTGGACAAAGCGAGATGGAGGCAAACAGGCGGTAGTGGTTTGGGAAAAAACAGAGGAAAGGTTGGGGGATGGAGGAAACGAGAGTAGAGGAAAAGATGTGTTGAGTGAAGGGATAGAAACCAGGCGGCACCCTCAGGGGACTGGCCATGGTCAGCGCCGTCGTAAAGACGAACAGATGCAACCCTAAGTCTCGCCTACAAGAATTTGAAAATCTTGAGAGAAGGGAGAGCTTCTCTCTCTAGAGGGTCTCATGTGTGAAGCATTTGCCAGTCCTTCATAACTCTTGCTCCCTCAATCTCAAAACCGCTCCCTTTTAAGCGCAATACCACATCAAAGTCACTCAATGCTGAGTGCACCTCATAGCAACATTTAAAATCAATACTCTTACATCATCACGCATAACTCTCTCATCCTTGCATCTTTCCATTCCTTTGAGAAAGATTACTGACTTGAGTGTTGAAAAATATACCAAAAATGAGTCATACTAATCTTCTAACCTCTTATTTTCAAGTGTGGTGTGCATGATCTAGACTATTCGGAATGGAGACTAGACCAAGTTTTGTTCAACCCACCGTGGAAGACAAAATGACACCTTAATTGGTCAACAATTCAGATCAATGGATACATCAAGATATATTTTAGATATTTGAGATAGGTTGGATGTAGGCCCCTAGTTATGTATTAAGAAACAATTGGATTAATCAATCACTGGGTTATGTCGTTATTGTTGGTTTGGCACCTCCCTTGCGATATTTGTGTAACACGTCACGTTATTGCATTGTTTGGATGAGTATACAATGAGGTCCTGTGATGGGTTTTGGATTTTGTTCATTATTAATATTATATGATAAAATTTTTTTTGTTTATTTATTACACCCGAGTTTGGGATTTGTTATATTGTTTTTGGATTTTTATTTTGTGAATTATAATTATTTAGAAATACTTTAGTTTGGATTTTTGACAGTGAATGGTATCAGAGAATAGTTATTAGGAGAGGTGTTCTTGATCAATTTTGGATAAACAATTGATTGAATATTTTGTGTGATAGGTGATTTCTATGGCGGATAATAGAATTTCTGAATGTGGAGGATCGGGTTCTAACTGGTAGGATGATTATTCGGCTATAATGGGTCGCATGAGCAACATATGGACCATATGATCCAGCAACATGATAAAGATTTAGCTGCTATGAGAAGGATAGCTGACTAGGGGCAAGGTAAAATCCCCTTTGATCGATTCAAGAGTGAGTCTGTCCCAAAGTTTTTAGGAGAGTTGGATCCAATAAAGGTTGAGAATTTGCTTCAAAGAGTAGAGAAGGTGTTTAAGGTGATCAGTTTCTGAGAAAAAGATAAAATCAAGTTTGCTACTTATAAGCTGGAGGGTGAGGTGAGTCAGTCATGGGCCACTCAATGCCATATTTTGGGAATGAAAAATGAAGAAATTTCATGGGACATTTTTGTGGAGTCGTTTCACGAGTTCTTCCCGTCCAACGTTTGAGAAATCAAGAGGATGAATTTAGTTCGTTGAAGGCAATATGACCGTGGTGGAGTATGATACAAATTTAAAAGTTGTCTCAATTTGCTCCCCATGTAGTGGAGGAAGAGGTCCAGAAAGCCCAGAAGTATCTACAAGGGCTTCAAAATTCTATCAGAAAGTAGCTTATGTCTCTCCGTATGTGGTCCTAGAGTGAAGTGCCTGATTAGGCTTTGTTGATCAGGGAAGAGTAGTTGTGGGAGAAGTATTTTGAGAGAAGATCGGAAGGTTGAGGCCAGAGTTCGAGAGCAGGATACTCCCATTTGAGGTCCAATGGTTAAGATAAAAGAAAATCGATCGAAGTGAAGTCTTTGCCATCGAAACACCAATTTACAAGATCAGTATGTGAATTTTACAGGAGAGTATGTTTCCACCAAAGTGGAGCTTATTTCCATTGTAGTCAGATTGGTCACCACGTAAAGGATTGTCCGACCCTTCCAAGGTGTCTAGATAGGATGACGATTCTCGATAAAGCTTTTTCCAGTGATGGCCCAAGATGCTGGGGCAAATCTATCGGTGGTGGAAGGTACTATACTAATCTTTGATTCTGTGGCCCATATTTTGATTGATCCTGGGGATATGTATTCTTTTGTGGCTCCTAAATTTGTTTGTAATTTGTGTGTGCCTGCTCAATTTTTGAAATGTGCATTGATGGTGTCTGCCCCAATGGATAAATCTCTATTGGCTGATATTGTATATCCTAAGTATTTGGTCTGGTTTAGTGGACATGAGTTGATGGCAAATTTGATTTTACTTGATATATCAGACTTTGAGATCATATTGGAAATGAATTTATGGCCCATATTTTGATTGATCCTACGACTATGTATTCTTTTGTAGCCCCTAAATTTGTTTATAATTTTTATGTGCCTCCTCATTTTTCGAAATGTGCATTGATGGTGTCTGCCCCAGAGGATAAATCTCTATTGGCTGATATTGTATATCTTCGGTGTTTGGTCTGGTTTAGTGGATATGAGTTGTTGGCAGATTTAATTTTACTTAATATATCGAGACTTTGATATCATATTGGAAATGGATTGGTCGTCGTGCTCTCACGCTATAATGGATTACTTCAATAAGTCTATTCTATTTTCCATCCTAGGTTATGAGTCCTTTGAGTTTCAAGGAACAATTAAAAAGGAGGCAACATGATTGATTTCAGTTTTGCATGAGAGCCATTTGATAAAGGATGGGTGTCAAACTTATTTAGCATATGTGACCACTATGGGAATCATAATGTGGTCATCGAGAGCATCCCAATTGTATGTGAATTCGAGGATGTCCTTCTGAAAGATTTCTTTGGATTACCTCCCGATCGGGAGATTTAGTTTGCTATAGATGTCGTGCCAAGATCTGTACTAGCAACTGTAAGATTAGTTAGAGAAAGGATTCATTCGGCTGAGTGTTTTACCGTGGGTGCTCTGGTGCTTTTTGTAAAGAAGAACCTATCGATGATGTTATAGGTGGATTATCGGGACTTGAACATGATCGCGATCAATAATAAATACTTCTTCCCGAGAATAGATGATTTATTTGACCAGCTACAATGTGACGGACAGGATAAATTCTACTGCATGCGGCTGCCCGTCGATCACTTAAAAAGGGTGGACTTAAAATTTTTTCATTTTCTTTTATATGAATAAACCTTTTGTTGTACACAAGATCACTAAAGGCCGAACTCCTTGTGATGGCCTCCAAAGTTCTAGGTTCTTACATGACCAGTCAATGAAGAGGACGGTCGGACATGAAGGTCCCGAAACAAACTGAGATGCCACTAGGAATCACAAATTACTCAAACTATAATATCATACGGAAGCATACCAATTTTCATAGACTTCTAACAATAAAGTTCCTTTACAAATCTGACCCAAAATATCAAAAGAGAAAACACCAATTTTTGCTTTGCTGCTTAATATTCCGGCCAGCTATTCCTTTAGACTTCACTCTTTTTCGTCAGACATAAGCTCGTCATCATCGTCATCTGAAAAATATAAGGGGTGAGATACAAGGTCCAGCAAGGTACTCTAATGCAGAAATCATACATAGTCATAAACCGTGATGAACAGGCATAACAGGCATAATGCAATAGAGGCATATAAACGTGCAGTTTCACAAAACATGGCTGGAGTCGATGCAAACAGTTTCCAAAGTCATTTTCATGCAATTTGACTTCCAAAAACATGCTTCTGTTTTCAAATTGGTTTCCGTAAAAAATCGGCTACATTTAAGGTCTGCAGCTACTCGACCATCATATCTCAATAACGGCTATATTTAAGGTCTGCAACTACTCGATCATTATATCTCAATAACGGTAATATTTAAGGTCTGCAGCTACTTGACCCTCTGAATCAAATAACGCTACATTTAAGGTCCGTAGTCATAACCCAAATCAAATGGCTACATTTAAGGTCTGCAGCTACTCGACCATCGGCTACATTTAAGGCCTACAGCTACTCGGCCATTGTATCTCAATAATGGCTCATTTAAGATTTGCAGCTACTCGACCATCAAATCATTTAGTTTCGTAAATCACAGTGTAAATATCAGTTTCAAAATATGATACAATGTCGGTTTCAAAATCACAGTGCAATGCCGATTTCAAAATACATACAAATGCTGGTTTCAAAATCACAGTGCAATACCGGTTTCAAAATACATACAAATGTCGATTTTATCACTTTAGGGCCGGTTTACTTTTCTTGGCACACATGGCCGATTTCAAATCACACTCATTGGCCGGTTTGGATTTCTTGCTCCAAGGGTGGCCGGTTTGGATTTTATGCTCAAAGGTGGCCGGTTTCATTTCTTACAAGGGGGGCCGATTTCAACTTCATACAAAGGAAGGCCAATTTTATTTTTTTCATGCTTAAGTGGCCGGTTTCATTTCTTACAAGGGGTGGCCGAACTTTATTCTCAAGGAGTGGCCGGTTTCATTTTCTTACAAAGGAGGCCGATTTCATTTTCTTACCAAGGGAAGGCCGATTTTAATTTCATGCTAAGGCGGTCGGTTTCATCTTCTTACAAAGGAGGCCGATTTCATTTTCTTACAAAGGAGGCCGATTTCATTTTCTTACCAAGGAAAGCCGATTTCAACTTATTGCTCAAAGTGGCCGTTTTTATTTTCTTACAAAGGAAGCCGATTTTATTTTCTTACAAAGGAGGCCGATTTCATTTGCTTACCAAGGAAAGCTGATTTCAACTTCTTACACAGGAAGGCCGATTTCATTTTCCATGCTTAAGTGGCCGGCCTTGTTTTGTACTAAGGGATGGCCGAACCTCTTTTACAATAAGGAAAAGCCAAACTTGATTTAGCATCAAGGGAAGGCCGAACTTGATTTCATACAAAGGGGAAGGCCGAACTTGATTTCATGCAAAGGAAAAGGCCAAACTTGATTTTAACCTTAACAAATCTGGAGTTCTTTATTACTGAAAGCCGGAGTTCTTTTTCAAAAGTCAGAGTTCTTTTCCAACAAAAGGGCGGAGTTCTTTTTCAAAAGGCGAAATTCTTTTCCAATAAAAGGGCGGAGTTCTTTTTCAAAAGGTGGAGTCCTTTTCCAACAAAGGGCGGAATTCTTTTTTCAAAAGTCGGAGTTTTTTTTATCACAAGCCGGAGGTCTTTTCAATAAAAGCCAGAGTTCTTTTCTAGCAAAAGTCGAAGTTCTTTTTATACGTGAAATAATCGTATCACTTATAACATGGCCAGATTTCGTGCATTTAAGTAAAACGTCCAAACATCATGGAATAATCGGTACTTTTTCATAAACAAATAACTAGTCATCATCTACAATCGTACAATAATCAAACTTCATGCGTTCGAATATCATGAAACAACTGAACATCAACAGACATGATAAACTTGCATTAAAAACATGAACTTAAAACGGTGAGTACTCTTGCATCAAATCATGAACTTAAAAACGGAGAGTACGCTTGCCTGAATTGGATCTATGAACCCCTTACTCGGTTCTGGCTTGAAGTTCTTAGCGCCTTACCCGATCGTTTGCCCCCCTTTCTATCTTAATTTCTGAGGTCGTTACTTATAGACATTGGGGTTGATGGTAGTAGGTAGGGCAGGTCAACAACTTATACTTCTTTGCTTGTTCCCCTTGCCTTTCTAGAAGGTCAGCGGGGTGGTTGAGAGTTGGTTACCCACTCAAGCATGGTCTTCATCATTAGTCATTACGTTAATCAATCGGGCGGTCAATTCTTTTTTTGATTTCTCTCCACATTTTTCAGTTTCCTTCTCACCTCCACGTTTCCCGGTCAACATAAGTTGACTGGATTATGTTTTCCTTCATCTTTTCCGATCAGCATGTGTTGACCGGATTATGCTTTTCTCCTCACTCCGGCCATTATTCTTTCACTAACTACTCCGTCCATCATGCCTTTGGCCATCAATCAATCATCAACTTCGGCTTCCATTTCTTCATCAACTCCGGCCATCATCTTCCCATCAATTTTGGATTTCTTCTCCTTGCACTCACAATTCTACTCCGGCCTCACCAACACACAAAGTCACTCCCGCCTTCAAGGCCACTTCGACCTCCTCATTATTTCCGGTCAACTAGCGTTGACCGATTATGTCTCATTTTTCCCTTCATGCTTTTCGGTCAACATGCGCTGACTGGATTTTTCCTTCTCCTCATACTTTTCTGTCAACATGCGTTGACCGAATTACGCTTTCCTTCATACTTTTCGGTTGACATATGTTGACCGGATTTTTTCTTCTCCTCAGCTTTTCGGTCAACATGCGTTGACCGGACCGCATTTCTTATTATATTTTCCGATCAACATGTGTTGACCGGACAACCTTAAATTTCCCTTGACTCCTTGATCACATTGACTCGATGATTGAGATTTTCTATATTTTAGAAATCTGGGCCGTTATATCACTATCTACGAGACTCACTTGTAGAGTGGGCTTCGCCCCCCTATTCCTGAGGAGCTGCTCAACATTTTTTAGGCCCTCGACACCCCTATCGTGAGGCTCCACACAAATACGGTGCATTACCTATGGTCTCTCTACATTTTCCTCTACCTCCATTCAAGGATGCTAGCTGTGAAGGCGGTGAGGGTAATTTTTTGATTTTTTCAAAGAGGGTATTTGATCTTGCTCTCCCACAAGGAGTTACAAATTAGCCATATTATCTACAAGTCCGTGAGTTCTTCTACATAAGGGTTTATGATAATTGGCCCTTATGCAAGGGTTAGGGAAATGTGCCTGAGGTCCTCACCGAGAGGCCCTCACAAGAGAAAGTGGAAGCAATTGAGCCCCTATTGGAGTTGGTTCGAGAGCATCCGAACGAGTTTAGGAGGGACTACCTCGTATCCCTTGAGGAAATTAGGCAGGCTCATTGGGTCCCGCATTCATCGGTTTAGAAGGCAAAGGCTCCTCCCCCGGCGCCATCCCAGCCCAAGAGAAAAGTTAGGGCTCTTGTTATTGGGGATCCTTCCTGCAGCCCTTCTCAGAAGCAGATTGCATTGGCTCCGCCTTCTTCCTCATCCTCAACCGCATCCGATTTTTGCATTGTCAAGCGCCTGGAGGGCATAAGCGAGTAGTCTAGGGTTGAGACTCCCGCGATTTGTTTTGGATTTAGGTGATACGAGAGTCACCTCTAATGATCCTGTCATTGAGCTGCTGTCATTGGGGGTACCTGCGGCACCGAATGTGTTGGTGGCAGGAGAGTTGGTTGGGCCAATACCCAGAGGGCTGGTGGAGCCGTTTGTCGAGCAGTCGATAGAACAGATCGCCAGAGAGTAGTGTCAGTGGGGCCGGTGGATTCTGATGAGATCAATTTTTCTACCGTCTTGCCTCCTATGGCAATGAGCATTTTGGATGCCACCTCTATGGAGGTCCCTGTGGAGAAGGATCACGCTACGGAGGAAATGGTGGCCACATTAGAGTTGGTCCTAGAGGATACCGCACTTAGCCCTCCAATGGCCCATTACAGGACCTCCCACAACAGAGCTTGAAGGGACCTGATCCGGCGGGGAAGAAGAAGCGCAGATTCCTTAAAGTATTTGTAACGAAACGGGTCATATCCTTTAAGACCATCCGTTAAAGACATATAAAATTTTACGACTTAGTAATTAACACTTAACAATTAATTAATTATTTTTATAGGAATTTCGGTAGAGTTTCCTCTGCAAGTAGGTAAAAACCAAAATCTCAACCTGTCAATAATCACCTAAGAACATAAAGACAAATATCAAAACACAAACTTTTAACCCTTTCACCTTCACAACACATCCATAAACATCCAAAACTCCATCCCGCTATTCTTTTGCAATGAATAATCAACATTCCTTCATAGGATAACAAACCAATAGAGTAATTCCAGTTACTATATTGGATCGTGAGAGATGCCGCCTAACCTGCATGACCCAAAAACATACCTGTAGAAGCATACCATATCTACAGTACCACATATATCCACATCATATCATATGTTTACAATATTTAGACAAAACATGAACCATAAATATACATACATCAATATAACTACTATACTATGCACTAATCTTCCAAATCAACAGCTTTTCCTGTAGATAATCTCTATCTTCACTTCCTTTTGACAAAATTCAGCTCATCGAGGTTATTTGGGGGTACGTAAACAAAAGAGGGGTGAGCAGGAGGCTCAGCAAGGTACCATAACCATATTGACCAGAAACGTATATATACATATATATGAAGAAATTATAAGAAAGCTTGGAGAGTAACATGCATGCATTATGTAAATGATGGAACACATATTTCCATAAGATGCTAAAATCATTCTTGAGTTCTTTTTTCTCTCTCTCTTATTCTTTATTTATCTTGAGGGACCAGGACTAGTAGACCCTACTAGCGGAGGGAGCGAATAATCGATGATAGATTATGTTTAATCAACACAATCAAAGGCCTTGGTTCATAATCATACATGCATTATTCCATGTGTCTTTCTCATCGTGGAAATCATCCTTCATATTCATAATTCTTATTTTTTTTCTCATTGTACGATACCCCGAGGATGGCTATATTGATTCTTTTCCTCCTTGTACAATGCCCCGAGGACGACGGACCACGTATTACTCCATGAATGGAGTTATCCTCGATTACCACTGTAACTTTCTAATGCTTGCCAAGAATACCACACGCTTCACTTAAGCGGCCAGGATACATGGCCATAGTATCCTCAGGTCTCCACCGCAATATTCATTGCAAGCCAAAGAATGTTACCTGCTGAACAATCCCTTGTCCAGTTTTCTTATTATTTTTACTTGAACTTTAATTGTTGCTTCTTAAAATTTTTATTCTCATTTTTCAATGGCCTTTTCAGATTTTTCTTCGTAACAAACTTTTTATTTTTCTTCTTCGTAACAATAATATAATTAATACGTCCATTAGTTTAAGAACTTCATAATATAATATAACCATATCTCCCTTTTTATTTTTTTCTCCATTTTTATTTTCCATATTTTTCATGCTAGGTCTCCGATGAACAGTGATAAACACTGATGAACAGTACCCGAAAGGGTATTCAGACGCGATACGCAACATTTACACTAAAAATGACCACACCGATCACAATACATACAAAAATTTATGCATTTATTCATAATTTCATGATAAACATGAAAAATATGGGGTATTACATACAAATTTTGAAAGAAAGAGATTTTTAAATAAACTAAAATTAATAAAAACAAAAATAAACGGTTAGGATATGCTTGTCTCTACCTGATTTACTGTTTTCTTTACTTTGATTGGACCGGACGGCTTCATTCCTCTCTTTTTTCTCTTCTCCTTTCTTCCCTTCTTCCTCACCAAAACCCTCCCTCCTTCACGTTTTCCTCCCTTCTCCTTTCTTCCCTTCTTCCTCACCAAAACCCTCCCTCCTTCACGTTTTCCTCCCTTCTCCCTCTTTTCTATTGTTTTATTATTATTATTATTATTATTATTATTATTATTATTATTATTATACTCTTATATATATATATTGCCTCCTTTTCTCCCGAAGCTTCTTGAAATTTCCCCTTCCCTTTTTTTTCTTTTTTTTAATTCCTTTTGTTGTTATTATTATTATTTACATTATATATATATCATTTTCTTTTGATTCCAAAACTTAAATCAGTGCTCGGGTAACCGAACGGGTGCACCCCGGACCGGCCCAATAATTTCAAATACTATCTAAATATTTTATAATATTAATTTAATTTATTTTTTTTATCACTCCCTAAATTATCCAAAAATAAATAATTAATTAATTACTTACTTAAATAAACCCAACTAAATTGAATAGAAATATTCTGGATATTATAATATTCCTTTGAAGGAGACTTCCTTTTTCCTTTTTATTTTGCTGGCGTGGTTTGACTTTTCTTCTCTTTCTGTTCTTTGGAATTGTAGGACCAGAAGATTATTGGCACTGTGATGTAGGGCTTGCGATAGCGGGCAGAGATGATTGATGAGCGGGAGGAGGAAATTCTCCGACTAGGGGAGCTCCGGAGCAAATCGAGTGCTGCTACTGCTCAGGCCCACTAATATTGTGAGGAGGCTACCGCCCTTAGATTGGAGTTATCTGAGCAAAAGGAGAGGTTCTGGAGGCTGAAGACTTGAGCCATCAAAGCCGAGAAGCTGGTGGATAAACTTTGAATAAAGACCGCCACACTTGAAGGAAAGTTGACCACTTGTCTACGTCCAGGGGAGGTAAGCCAAGGGCTGAAGGCAAAACTTTGGGAAGATATTCACCTCTGCATACAAATTGTCACTATGATGGTCCCCGATTTTCCAGTTGATGTCCTCAACCCTATGAATCGCGTGGCTTTGGAGCGCGATCACCTAACCGACTTCTCCTAAGGCGGAGGGGAGCCTTCCACGTGTCTTCCTAGAAGCCCCCTGCTGTAGCCAGGACATTTTGTGTATTTTCAAATTTTGTATCTCCTCCCTTGTTTCAACCATGTGTACAGCAACATTTATTAATGAAGCAAATTCATTTCATAAATGTCAATTCCTCTATTCATGTGCTATTTCGTTTCTCCGCACTGGCCGACCTGCTACACAAGCTTGCTTTTGTATCTAGGACTCGTGTTGCATTTGGGTCGTCATATGGTGATTCTAGTCACGACTTTGTCTTTGACTATCGCAAACAGATGGTGCGCAACTCAATGATGAGATGTGACCTCTGTCATTATGGTGCTGCAAGCGTGTTCAATGAGATGTGACCCTGAACTCTAAACCCTGAACCCTAACCCTAATGCTATCCCTTAACCCTAACCCTAAACCAATCCCAAACCCCCAAACCCCAAATCCCAACCCCAAACCCAAACACTAAACCATAAACACCAAATCCTAGAACCCAAATCCTAAACCCTCAACCCCAAACCATAAATCCTAAACCCCAAACCTCAAATAGTAAACCCCAAACCCAGAATCCTAAACCCCAAACCCTAAACCCTCAACCCTAAACCCCAAACCCCCAACCCCAAAACCCGAACCTCAAACCCTAAACCAAAAACCCCGAACCCAAAACCCTAAATCCTAAACTCTAAACCATAAACCATAAACCCCAAAGCCCAAACCCTAAAGCCCAAACCCCAATCCCCAAACTCTAAAGCCTTACCCTAAACCTAAATCCCGCAACCCTCAAACCTCAACCCCAAACCCCACACCACCCACCCC
>JAOVVI020005995.1:0-15992 GCA_028571085.2 Nepenthes alata
GTAGTCAAAATACATCAGAAATTAAATCAGACCAAGAATAGGGCTAGAGGATACTTGCCTTAACATTATACTCCGCAGATCTGAAGAAAGGAGGTCCCGAAGCACCCGATTTGTTCCTCTCTCTCCTGCCTCACGCACACCCGCGCGCTGCCCTTCCTCTCTCCACTGTTCTCCTCCATATGTGGCCTCTGCCAGCCGCTGCTAGCCACTCTGCTGCTGCCGCTCCACCACCGTGCCGCTTGCCTGGCCATCGTCGGCCTCCTCGGCACCACCGCAGCTGGCGTCGGTGCTATAACTCGGCCGCCTCTCTCCTCACGCGACTTGTCGCTGTTGATCTCCTCCGCGCACCCAGACCGCGTAACACCGTCACGCCGCCTCAGCCAGCGACCGTCTCGGCCCCACCCACGGCTCCCGTCGCAGTCGCCGCCGCCTCCTTCCTTTCCATTCTCCTCCTTCTCCTCTTCCTTCTTCTTCGCTCTACATGAACCCTAATCCCCCTTTCCCCCCTCCCTCTCCTCTTCTCCATCTCTCCCCGATCCCAATTCTCCTCTTTTTTTTTCTTTTACTTATTATTATTATTATTATTATTTTTCTTTATGTTCAAGTCAAACTCGCCATTCGGACAACATCACGGGCGTACTCCGGGTGTCACTCCGAAATTCCGATCGTCTTCGAAAATTTTATAAAATTTTAATTTATTTTCACTACGTTCAAAATACCCAAAAATTATAATTAATATTAAAATAATCTAAATGAGATCCGGAATATTACAATAATTTTGTAGCCATTCATGAGAACCATCTAAAGGACGGCTCCTAATTTATTTTTGTTAGGAAATTTATCAAAATTATGGAAACTCTAGAAATCCTAGTTTGCCCGTCTCTACCCTAATCCCATTAAATATATTGTGGCATTGTGTATTTTGTTTACTATGGGGTCTAAAATTAGATACCTAGACAGTTAAGGAAGTCTTTCATTTTAATCCAGAGAGTGACTCGATCTCTCTAACCCTAAGAAAGGGATTTGAAGTAAGCAGTGGGAACCTAAATTCAATGAAAATTAAAAAGATATTTATTTCTTATTAGGGTTATTAGCAACTGTATTTTGTCTAATAATTGATGCCAACGTTGTATTTTTTGGTTTGATTCTTTAAAATGAGAACTTCATCACTATATCTCAAACTGATTTCATTAAAAAAAAATATGGTCAAGTTGCGCAAAACTTATGGCTTTCTAACCTACTAAGTAAGACAAGAAGGGCTTCGTTTGCTACCTTAGATGGTGTCAATTTGTACGTTGTTCTTAGAGGAGAGGCCATTTTTCATATGCAATCTTGTTCTCAGAAAAGAAAAAGGGATGGCTTCTTCATTGGTTCTCTTTATCAAGCTAATACTAATTAGCCCAGGGTTTAGGCAACAACTATTCCAGAGCTTTGTATAGATGATGATGAGGTCTTAAGAATTGTAGATGTAGTTTGTGCTGACGGAGAGAAGTATTGAGGGATCTTCTTGTTGATTACCTCCAATTTTCACCTCTTCAATTGCTCAATTCTCGAAGGAGATGCCAACTTTGAATTTGGAAGAGTGGATTTTCATTATTTCTTTGAGAGAGGAGCAAGACTCTCCACTCTAGTCCTCATTAATAAGTTTGGGATTCCAACTTTACCAGGCACTCTATCATTGAGTGAACCAATTTTTATATCTTTTGCAACTTGGGCTACCACTTCAGAACCAAAAAGTAATTTTGACGTAGTTAAAGAGACTTTAGCTTATTTCTTGTCATCCTCTTCAACACCAATGTTCATTGGGGTTTAATAAGGTGTTCCAAGTTTTGAACTTCCACTAGATCCTAAATCTTTGGCCCTCCTTTACTGGAGATAGCCATCTACTCCAAACCGTGGCTCGATGGGATTGTCATCAAGTTCTGTGCCCAACCCAAGAGGTATCTTTTGAGACCTCAATCCCATGCCATTCATTTGTCTTTTAAGTTATTGACTCAAAACTTACTTCTTTTACAATCTCAAAACTCGGTGCGTCTGATTAGAGATAGGATTCATAGTCATGATATGGAGATTGTATGCCTATCTTAGTCATATATTAATCCTTCTGCAATTTAGGATTTAGAATTTAAAGCTGCGACTGTTAATGTTAAAGTGTCATTGTTTCATGATCAATCATCCAGCTTGAGAACGAGTTACCTGAGTGGATACATAGGTCTCATGATTATGTTGAACAAGCAACGATCCCAAGAGACTAAGCCAACCCACTTGAGGACAAGGTTCTCAAAATTGAATGATAATTGGCAATAGCCCTTGGCATCACTGAGTGTTTAAGTGTTGAATGCTTAAGACTTGACGAATTATTAAGTAGGAGTATCTGACTAGAAGAAACTGATTCTTTCTTGAACACTCGATTCAAAAAGGGAATCATTTTTCATGAGAACGTCATCTTCTTGGCTGCCCCTAACTTTCCCATTAGTTTCTTAGATGTTAGGAAATTTGGAACTTTCTTGACCTTTGATGTTAAGAACTATACGAAACAAAGGAGCTACCCTACCCTCAAAGTTTCTAAAAATCCAAAATACAATCCCAAAATACAGATACAAATCAAATAAAATATCCATACTCACCATATATATGAGGTTGCGTCAGATTGCATCCAAACTTCTATAATTGTATCCAAGTCCATTATTCTAAAGGAATAATAAATAAAAACTTGAATATAAAATTCAGCAAGTACCAGTATATACAGAAGAAAATATATATATTTATCCACAATTACAAAGATGGTCAAATAATATTAACAAATCCTATAAACAAATCATAAATCTAAAAGCTTGCAATTGAAAGACAGAGGATAGTTTTATACCTAAAATAGAGTTCAAATCGAATCATTTCTAAACAAATCATGATTCAAAATATAATCAAATAACCAGATAGTCTAAATTAGAGCTTATACAGAATGTAACATAATATAGATTGAAATCATAAATAGATTATAATAGAGTCCGGAATGAAAGTACATAAGAACAAAACATATCCCAAAACAAATCACATATTCAATGTACAAGACTGACCAAATCCCATTTATGGGCAACCTGTTAATCTCAAAATGAAGACCCAATATAAATACATGTAGAAATATAAAAATACATAAAATTAAAAAATCAAAGACTAATAGACCAACTTAAGAAATGGTTACACATACTTCCAATAATCTTAAGCCAGATCACTACAATTTAGTCTAATAGACTAGGCCATCTATGAACGTTGTCTCCCATAAATATGAAACAAGCTCGCTATGTTTTACAACTCACGACATTGGATACAATCCTTAAATTTAATACATATATTATGACATCTGAATATATTAGTTTTTTATTCAAGTTGCATATGATGGTTCTCATTAAAATACAAATGGAGTGAGTTAACTATAAATAAAGCCTTTTTCTACTGGCAAAAAATGAAGTTATAGAAATAGAGTTTTCCCCATCAGGAGCTGGCCAAATAGTAACTCAGATAACAAAGGTAGTGACCTTGATCTCCAAACAGTATACATGTGAATTAATGTATGACCTGTACAAGTTTTATATTTTTTTCATACAAATATACTGATACATGAACATATACGATCTCTAATATTCATAATTGTTTCCATAAAATAAGAAAACCCTTAAATAATTACAAATTTTGAATAAAATCCCAAATCAACTGATAAATAAAGCATACATGTGTAGAAAGAATAAGTAGGATAAATAAAAATAAACATGTATGTACATAAAACCTCCAAAATGAGAGCAAACATTCTCAAATATGAAAATAAACCAATGATAGGGTACAATGATACTTGCCTTACCCTCCTGCTCAGCAAATCTAACAAAATGATATCTCAAACTACCATTTCTCTAACTTCTTTCTCATCTTTCTTCGGCTATTTCTCTCCTCTCTTCCTCCTCCCAAACAAAAATTGGTGAACAGTCTCGCATTGGCTTAAATAAGTAGACCCGAGCTCTAGCACAGCATTAGGCGCTGCTCGGGTGCACACACGCGTAAAATGGCACACGAGGCACCACTCGAGCATGCATTGGGTGCTCACACACGTAAAATGGCGCTTGAGCTCCACCTTAGGCACCACCTCGGCCGCTCTGAAAGTCTTCAAATTTTCATAATATACAATGAACCCCGACATATCCAAATAACCCAAAATCAATAATAAAACAAAATTAAATTAAATGGGGAACGTACATTACAACTCTCCCTCATCATAAAAACTTTATCCTTAAAATTTACATACCTCAATGTTGAGACAACTAGGGGTACTTTTTTCAAACCTCATCCTTGTGATCCGAGGTCCCTTCGTCGATTGAATGATTTCTCTACAACACTTTGTCCAGCGAGATTGTCAAATTCCTCAATACTTGATTCTTTTTGTCCAAAATTTGAACCAAAATCTCAACGTATGTCAAATTCTTGTCAATTTATAATGGTTTTAACTCAGTCACATGTGAAGGATGATACACATATTTCCGTAACATAGAAAAGTGGAATACGTCATGAAATTCCACCAAACTCGAAGGCAAAGCCAATATATAGGCCATCTCTTTGACTTGCTACAAAATCTCAAATGGCTAAACGAATTTTGACTTTGATTTATCTTTAACCCTAAACCTTGACATTCCTTTCCACAGAAATTCTTTCAGGAATACATGATCAGCCAAATTTAATTTCAAATTAGATATCCTTCTGTTAGTATAACTTTTCTAACAGCTCTGTGTAATAATCAGTCAACCTCAAATGATCTTAATCTCATGTGACGCATCCTGCATATGATAGAACATTTATTTAGTAATGGTAGAAAAACCAACTAATTCCAACTTGTTCAACAAACATATAGAGAAACTACATGAATTTTTAGAACATCTATTTAATAGTTTCTAAACATGCAAGAAGGTTCTACACAAAATTCAGCAAGCAAGAGCATAATATCAGGTTTTTAGAACATGAATGAAGATTAAATTATAGAAAACAATTAAGATATACAATATATATAAACTTAGGTATGAATTTCATGCATTTTTGTAACAGAATGAAAAGAATTTCACATGCATACTAAATAAAAATAATATAACTTTGAATTCATGTCATGTATGAGTATTTGGAATAAAAAATATTGATAGAAATTGAGTAAGAATAGTAATAAGAGAAGAAATGTTTGGAATGCACTCATCTAAACTTGATTGTCACCAAATTTTAATTTGGATGCACTTAATATAAGTTTCCTTAGCTTTCTCTCTCTCATTGTCTCTCTTCTTTTCATCTCCTTCTCTCTCCTCTCTCAAGTTTTGATAAAAATGAGAAAAAATTAGCTAGATGCTCTATTTACACAAAATTGGTGCTCGAGCATGGGTCAAGCACATATCAGGCACCATGACTCTATATTGTGGCACTTTCAAGCTAACTCAAGCGCCACTCAGATACTAACCTACAAGTTTTGCTGCTCGGGCATCCTTTTAGGCATGATTTAGGTGCAGGGCAATTATATTTCGGCACTGAAGCACTAATCAAGCCTTCATTAGGGGCTAACAAATCTATTTTCCATGTCTGGGCACATGTTAGGCACCGATTGAGCATTCCTCAATTTAATGTAATTTGATATGACTTTGACTTTTGATCCAATTTAAATTAACTTTAACATCAATTTTAATTATGTCGACGTAATTAATCAAGATTATAATAAAATACGAAATCGGGCCTTATATCTCTTCCCTTGTCAAAATTTTATCCATGAAATTTTACATACCTCAATGAAAAAAATAAATGCAGGAACCTCTTGCAAATCTCGTCTTCCCTTTCCTATGTGGCCTACTTAAATGAATGATTCATTTATAAAATATTCACCAACAGCATTATTTTTGTCCGAAACACTTGTTCTCTTTTGCCGAAAATCTAAACCAGCACCTCAATATATGTCTAGTCTTCATTTATCCTTAACGGCTCGTATTTAATGATGTGCGTCGGACCATTCACATATTTCTGTAGCATTGACACGTGGAATACATTATGCACATTCATGAATCGGGGGTAGAGCAAGTTTATAAGCTTATTCACCAATCTTCTCTAAAATTTTGAACGGTCCTATAAACCTCGACTTTAATTTTTCTTTCATCCTAAACCTCAAGATTCCCTTTGACAAAGATATCTTTAAAAATACGTATTTTTCAACATCAAAACTCAACTCCGCCCTCCTCTGATCTGTATAGCTCTTTGCCCGACTTTGCATAACCTTCAACCGCTCATGAATTAAATGGGTCTTATTGGATGTCTCTTGAATAATTTATAATCGCAAAAGTTGTCTATCTTCTATCACTTCTAAATAAATTGGGGAACAACATTTTCCTCTATATGATACCATAAATGGGGTTATACCTCTGCTTGTTTGGTAGCCGTTATTATATGTAAATTCTGTCAATGCCAAATAATCATCCCAATTACCCTTTATCTCCAAAATTAAAGCCTTTACATGTGTTTTAAAATCTAAATCGTTCACTCCAATTATCCATCTTTTTAAGGATGATAAGTTATACTAAATTTTAAATTAGTCCCCAATTCATAGTGTAGACTTTCCTAAAACTAAGAGACAAACCTTGAGTCTCGATCTAGTAGAATAGAAGTTGGCACACCATGCAATCTGACCACCTCATTTATGTATAACCTTGCCAACCAATCATTAGAGAACGTCATCCATACAGTTATGAAATGAGCCGACTTAGTAAGGCAAGCCACAATGGTTGATAAGCCTTATTAACAAAAGGTGTGAGAGGTCGAGGAATGTATCATGATACCCCTTATAATCTAAGGTTATACGCTCCTATTATCAACCCATAGGCAGGCCATCTACATATCATACTAGACGGGCGACATAAGGCCCACACATGTTCCCCTCAGGGCCCAGGGACAATCATTGTACTTCCGCAGTAATATCCTAAGGCTTACTAAGGGTATTACCCACTACAAAATACAGCCGGAATAATCCTCGAGTATCTACTATAATGCTAATGGTAGGCCTAGGGGTGTTACCTCCAAATCACCATTCCATGGTCCTAATTTTACGGTTCTTTATTCATTTGAGAGGAGGTTCACCACAATTCGATTCACAAGTCTCCAACCGAGACAGCGATTCATTCACATATCACAATGTGGACCTCGCTCCGATCTTGTATTCGATAATTATCTTTCCTTCAGACTTAAATCTTTTCAAAAACCAATTCAGTCACACAATCATTATAATGCATAGAGAGAGTTATGATTCCTTACCACAATTAGGCAGTCGTCACTTTGGAGCCTTCCGGAACACATTTCTTTACACATGGAGCACAACACACATTTTTGAGGGCTTACAATTACACATAAATATTTAGACATAATTTCATAACGTCAAATGGGGTGGAAGCATGCAAAATTCCCCTTTACGCACATGTGAATAGTGTCATGGCCACTTTTAGAGCTTTCGGATGCCGAAAATGGGTCAAAACTTGGGAGATCGGATATCCAATCGATATATATATATAATGAGGATGTGCTAATTCATAAATTGGGGTCAATTTAACATTTAAGCCAAGGAAAATGGGGAATCCCAAATTTGCGGCGTGGTTAGGGTTTGGTAGAGCAAAATCGAGCAAATCGAAGGGGGATTTGAACAATAAACTATATAAAATTTGAGTACAACTCATGGGTTACATATTTTCACAATATGGGTGGGTATCGGAACGATAATACCCAATAGAGAAGTTATAACAAATGAAAATGAGAAAAGGGAGGGTGGAAATACACTTGCCTCGATCCAATCTTTAACTTTTACAACTAGCAATCAGACGGATTTGAACTCCACGGCCACAATCTCCCATTTTCTCTCTCTAATCGTCGTTCTCTCTCTCTCTAGAAAGTGAAAACGGACAAAAAAATACCCCGAGCAAAACCCTCACGCGTTTTAATATCCCGACTGGCTCTCAAACGCGAGTCGAGCGCTGATCAGGCAGTAGCATTCTGCCACAGCCATGCCTACTCCGCGCTCGAGTGTGCTTCAAGCGCGGGGTTCTGTTAAACCCGCTCAGTTCTTGCCTCGACTGAGAGTCGAGCAGCCCATTTTGCTAAATTGGCCCCGATGGCACCTCAGGCGCCACTCGGGTGGACCTATACTGCCGACCTGTGCCTGGCTTGCGCCTCAGGCGCCAAGCCCAATTTCCCAGCATGAGCTTCCGACATCAACATTTTTTCACATTTTAAGCCAAATTTAATTATAATCATTTTAATTATCTCCTACTTATTATGTTTTAGATTCGAAACCTCACACTGAGCCTGCATGACATGGCCGGCTATGATGACTAATGTGGAGCACGATTACAGGCTGGGCTGCTTTCGAACTTCTTTGTGAGTCGGGTGGCTTTTCGCTCAGTCGGCCATCCACTCCCTAGCTCACAAGCATTAAGGGGCACCTTACAAGGGGCATGCTAGCCGGTTTCTTGCTTTTCACTTGTTGCCTTCGAAGCCTTAGGGGGCCTAGCAGGGCGCAGAAGTGGTCTCAGCGGGGCATCAGGTTGTGATCTTGATTGCAAGGCACCTAAGGGAGCCCCCCGACACTGTGCCTTTAGACGGGTGCCAGCAGTTCTGGGCAGGTCATTCATCCCCGTGACTACTTGCAGAGGGGTCGTCGCCACAGGAGATAACCCTTGTGACCAATGCGCTGACTTCCGCCCCGGGTCTGACCTTACTTGTTTTTATGGATACGGTGGTTAGACTTTTTAATCGTTCCCACGTTAGGTACAATGATGCATCTCTAAATCTGGACTGTTGAACGGGTTAGAGAGCTACTTGATCTCTCCTAGTTGGTCAAATTGGAGCTAATCATATTTTTATCACTTTAAACCTGGATCCTGCGCAACACAAATAACAAATAAAAAATTAGAGGATGGTAAAAACTCATTCCCTGATATATCCTCCCATGCATAAGTCAAAAATCTTTCTACGATAAGAGAAAGATAGGAGGAATATGAAATACGTATGCGTGTATGGACGTAGAGGAGATTGAGTTGTTAGTAGAGGGCTAGGCTCCGATGAGTGCTCTTGGCCGAGGAGTGGCTTTGAGGTGGAGATTGAGCTCCGATGAGTGCACCCAATCAGGGGACAACTATGAAAGATGAAAAATTATGCTCCGACGAGGGCACTCGGCTAAGGAGCGATTTTAAGGGATGAAGGACTGAGTTCTAATAAGTGCGCTCGGTTAGGGAGCGGCTTAGAGATAGAGGATAAGGCTCAAACGATGCAATCGACTACAGAGTGACTATGAGGTACAGGAGTAAACTCCAACGAGTACACCAAGCTAGGGGCAACTTTAAGAGATGGAGGATTGAGTTCTGACGAGCGTACTCAACTAGGGAGCGATTTTAAAGTGGAGGATTGGGCTCTAATGAGTGTGCTCGGCAATGAGGGCGGCTATCTAGTGGAGGAAAGAACCCCTTGGCAATGGACATGGAGAGAGGAATGCCCACTAGGCTCTTCTTCGGCTACAAGCGAGGGGGCTTCCTACCCATTGCTACACGAATCATCTTCTCCACCCAGCAAAGAAGAGTTCAGAGTAGGCGCAGTGCCCACGCAGTCGCAAGTTTGGACTAAAGGATTTCTTCGAAAGGTGGGGGGTGCCACTCTGAGCTTAATGAGGAAAATGCCAGCGTGAGGATGCTCTGTCGGTTCCTTCCTTTTCTGACTGTCTTTTTTTCTCTTTCAAGAATTCTCCTTTTTAAGGAGGATGATAGCTACCTGCTCATAAATTGTTGAAGAGGCCATTACCCGATCTTCTGAGAGTGCCATTCTCATAATTACTGTGTAGGAGATGTTATGCGGGCAGGCATGGTGACGGTTGCACATGGATTCTGACCCATCAAATTGGAGAATGACGTGCTACCAGTGGCCATCTGAGTAAGTCAGTTGAGCGGTGCCTTCTGGGCAGAGGTGCTGCTAGGCCATGCCCGCAGTCCCATCCTGGAGCAGATTTGACTGGGCAGATCTAGGTTGAGCTGACTTGACCTTGGGCAGGGTTGAGCTCCTTCTAGGCTAGGCAGTACTCTCTACGGGCTTGGAGTTCGGCCGATCCATTAATTATTGGATCCATTAGAACCCATAATATTTAAATAATATGATGATAACTTTATCAATTCTATCAAAATTCTTGTTCATCTTTATAATTTTTAGTAGTATAATAATTGATTTAAACATCTATCAAATTTAATTAATTTTTAGAATATTCTTGTAATCTTCGTAATCATTTTTATCGTATGGTTAATATAAATTTATCTAAGAATGCATAATTAATTAAATTATTTATTCCCTCCAAAAGTGATTTGTCTTCCATATATTAACACATCCGGGTAGCAATCTCTATTATCTTACTTTAATAGTTAAAAAGAATCTCACAGAAAAATAAATTTTTAATTATCCATTTATATAATCAAATTACTATAATACTGGTCCACTGTGCTATAAACATAAAAATTTATGACTGCAATTGAACAAAAAAATGCACAACGATTCAATCAAATTAATTAGAACATATGTTTCCACACGATGAAAAAAAGATCATAAATTATACCCCATGATTTACAAAAAAATGCTTTAATTTCTTTTGAATAGAATGATTGCACAAGGCAATCTTTAAATATCAACAATAACTTCTTATGACATTTTTTATTAATTTTTTTAAAAAATAATTTTAAAAAATAGAGTATCAGAGAAGATAAATATTCATTATCAGAGCAAATAGAGTACCAGACAAAAATAATGGCAAACATTCATCATCTTGAATAATTTGAGCAATTTGAATGGTGGGAGCAATTTGATATGACAAGTGAACAGTGATTTAATCAAATAATTGAAAGATAAAATAATAATTGACGTTTACTTTCCAAATTTATATTTGATGCTAATTTGCCCTTTGTTCGCTGTTGGGACAAGTCCACTTCAATGGACCGATAATACCATCATTTCAAATAGAGAAATTTCTACCTTAATTTCTATCTTTTTTGAAAAATAAAATTATTTTTTTAAAATTATAACCATCCGATTGATATTAAATAATTAAGATCTTTTATTTAAAATTAATTTTTTTTATTATTTTAAAAAATAATATTACAGTTCGATCAATATCGAACGACTATTATTAAAAAAAAAAAGAATCCGTCGATGTCAAATAAATATAGAGTACTTATTTATTATTATACAATTTAATTATTTTTAAGGTTTTTTTTTTTATTTTTAACCCATATATATTGGAAAAAAATATCAACATCACTATGCTTCACCTAGTCTATTCTTCTTTAAAAAGCATGGAGATTCTTAGCGAAGGCATGCTCAGCTCAATAATTGTACGAAATTCGCTTAATGCTTGAAAGGGTCCACCCATGAAAAGAAGATTTTATGTGATTTATGTCGGTCTTTAATGATATGGTCATGAGTAGAAGATATTATTTTTTTATTATACACCGTGAATTTTAGTGTTTTGATTTTAATTTATTGGACTTTTTATCCCAATAATATTATTAATGAGAAAAATTAATGTGTTTCTAATTGTAGGTTGGCTTATGTCAATTTTATGCGGAGATCAAAAATTTTAGAAAGATATCTTAATAATTTTTATCAATAATTAATAATTATTTTTAATTTTATAAAACAATAATTAAGATTGATGTGATAATAACACGTGTAAATGTAATTAATAATATGATAATTAATTTAATTAGCCAATTAATATTAATAATTAAAAAAATGCATCAAGCCTAATGCATTCCTCTTTCCGAATTAAATTCATCTCCCTAGACATGCTCCGCTCACTTCTTCCTCTTCCTCTTCCTCTTCCTCTTCCTCTTTGTAAGGTATAAATTTAAAAATAATTAATTAAATTAAATTAATATATGTTTTAGGTTAATTGATAGGTTTGGATCAAATTAAGTTTTAAAGTTAGGCTGAGTAGTGTCAGATTAATGCATAATCACATTCATACTTGTTTTGGACAATAAAGACGTGTCTTAGGAACACCTCTATGTTGATCATGCGCATTGTGAGGGCAGATTGGTCGCATCCGATGTGTGTCAATCGACACGCATATATATTTGGGATAGAATGTTTGTACATTATGCCTACTTGATAGATACTTATATGCAGTATGAATTATATTTTGGCGCCTAATTCACCTCACTATCTCACATATGTTGTTGAGATTCCTGGTAGAGACAATTTCAGAGTTTAGAAGTTTTGTGATAAAATATTTCAATGCTTCTTTGTTGATTTTTTTAAAAATATTTTATTGGGATTGCATTCCAACAGTTTTTGATATTACGGATCTTTTTATTATGTTATATTTTAAGAAATTTAATATATATTATCGATATTTTATTTAATAATTTATTCATAATGATCATTAATAATTTGATTTTTTTTTGCATGGTCAATACAGGCCCGTTGGGTGATTCAGGTTTGAATCATTGCATGCATGCCTCTAGAAATATATTTAGTTTCCCTCAAAGTTTTGTTGACAACAAGAATGCTAGAATAATGCCGGTTATAAAAATTCTTGAATTAGTGTATGAAGAGTGAAGAAGAATATTGATTAGACCTAAAAGATTTTATTGAACATTTAATCATTTTAAACAATAACAAAGAAAAAGATTTAATAAGTGACCACACATGTGAAATATGAAGTAACAAATGGATTGTTATATATTTGCTCATTATAATTTTTTCATTCTCTGTACAATGTAATGTTAAATGTTTGAGCAATAAAGACATTTTTCTTTGTATAAATGTATTTTTATCATTTTCAATTTGGTTTGTTTGGCATATACCTCAATACAACTCATCATGGAACAATCCAACCATAGATTGGCCGAGTGCTATTATAGACAAAGATTTTAAATAATATATTTTTATATCAACACGGCTTATTTAACACTTTAATTTTATGATGAATGCATTAAATTTGATTCACTTGATCACACTAATAAAATTAGTGTATATTAGGAAATAACCAATGGATTGTTTGAATTTGGCCTCACATAGCCATCAAAATGCACCCAATGAATCCCCCTAGTGTTATTTCAATAGAATTACAGATAGTAGTTACATTTTTTAATAGTCTGCTTATGAAAGAGATTTGAAACTATTGTTATTCTATTTTATATATAGTGAACTTAACTGATTTAACCTAATTAAAATTATTTTTCAATCAATTTTAGATAAAAATCTATATCCACTGCGTCTGAACGGGGTTTGATGTAGCTCAATCACTCAGGCACATAAACCTCACGGCCCCAACCTTCCATCGGAGATCCTCTTCTTCCATGCTAAAGTAGGTTCTCACTCTCTCAACTCATGAAAATGTCTGAAATGGCTTTCTTGACCACATTGCCCATCGACCCTTAATTCCTCCCCTCTGTTTCAGCCATCCCGTTCCCAGCACTGCAACGACACCTTCGCAAACACTTCTACTTCACATCCGGCACTACCACTAACAATACCAATCTCTTAGCTTTTATTGGACCCACAAAGGGAAAGATGCCCCAATTTCTTACGAAGACAACTAGGTCACCAGGTGATCTCATTGGCCTCTATTAGGAGCGATTGACAATCCCTTCAATTGGCAATCGGCCATTTTGTCTAACGTCGTGATTTTCGTTCTTGGTTATCCGATTTTTATCTCATTGGCCTTTCTTTCTCTGGTAACGCTGCTGCCTTTCTGCTTGGTACTCTTGCATGGCGTGCTTTTGGTCCTTCTGGGCTTCTTCTCGTCACCACCTAATTTGTTATTGTATGTTTCGGATTCAGTTTGATGTTTTGCAATTTGCCTTGGTAAATGATATTTTTAGGGTTTTCTTAGATACCGTGATTATGGGTTTCAGGTTTTGTTCAATTTTTGTGAGGGTTCATGTTCTTGTGCACCCATTTTTTTCCATTTGTATTTGCATTAGTTTGGCTTTGGCAGCCTGCAATCGGTTAGTTTTTGTTGATCTGCCATTCGATGTGGCTTTATTGAATGTAGTTTGAGGGAGTTCTTGCACTTACTCCTAAATGCCACAGCTAATTGATGAGCATTCATTTTATTCAGTAATTGGGAGGATAAGCATGCCTTCTTGTTATACAATTTCCCAGAGAAATAAGATCTTCATTGCTACTGTAAATGTCATATTTGGATATGGGTGTTAAAAATTTCCTGTTTAGGTTAGGTAAAGGCCTCACAAAAAAGAGGATGTGGGATTGAATTGGCTAAAGTAGCCTGAATCTAAACTATATTATCCTAGTCATACTTAACTAATTGCAATAAAAGTAAACCCAACCTAGTCACAGTCAATGACTCAGGGGCGCTCCATCACGCGTGCACCCTTGTATTGATATATCCAAAGGCCCACATTTAATATTTGGGAAAAAATATAAGTAAATAGTAATTTTTTATAATGTTGAAATATCAAAATTTTCATATTATAAGAAAGTCAACGAAACTACAACCATTTTTTCATATATAAATATATTAAAAAAATATTTATACATATACATTTTGGTCCACTGGATTTTCATCCAAAGGCAATTGGCATTCTATTTCCCTCCCTTGTGATAGAGTGCCTTTCGATACGAGTTAAGATAGCTTGCTTCTACTCCTTAGCACCCACAAAACAAGCTAGAGCAAGTCTAATATATAGGACTTTGTTCTCTTCACACAGCAATATACAAATCGAAGATGTTTATCTTCAATGGCTTTAGGGACAACTAACCCTCACGATTTCACTTTCATTAACACAGTGTGATCTAAAATGAAATCCTATTAGAGGTAAACACTTACACTCAGCAAATAAACCTTTCCCTAACTAATTTGAATATCTGATTTGTGCTATTTTCTCATACTTTGCATATGTTAAAAATCACAATTGCATTCCCATATGAAAAGCCTAGGCAAGTTGGCATACGACTACTAAATTTCCATTGTAGACTAGAGATAATAAAAGGTTGGATATAGAGAGAACAGTGCATTTGAAAAGTAACCCACCCTTCTTCCACCCCCCAAAAAATTAAAAAAGTAATTAACTTATAGAGTGATTTGCCAAGAGAGAGGCTGGGAAGGAGTCATTTACATCTCTCACTTCTGTTGGCTTGCAAAGCTCGGCCAAACTAACACAATGTAATTGGCTATATTTCTTAGCATAAATGTCTATGATACGAGGCCGACAATAAAATGTTCAAAACCTAACAAATATAGTAATCTATTTTTAAAATAGGCAATTGTCCATGCAATACTTTCAACAGTTGTTTAAACTGAATGTCTGAATATCAGTTTAGTGTAAGTCTTGGTACAATGGTAAGGTAGATTCATTAGAATTAGGAGTTCATAAGCGACTAAAAATAACCTTTTTGCTACCTGGTTGTATTTGGCCTTCTTAAGTCCTCAATGCATTCTACATTGGGCCACCTCTCATGTCAGTCTAGGTACACAGCCAGTTGTTTGTGCATGCCATGTTTGGTTTCTAGGTATCCTATTACAGCATAATATTACAAAAATAGACATTTGGGTCCGGCCACCACTAAACTATGAAGTTTATGTAGATGAAATCACTTGGGCCATGAAGCTGTCCGACTCCTACTACACTAGGCACTTGCATTTTTTCCAAATTCAACTATACATGTTTGAACGTAGTTGGCTCCATACAGCCAATCCAGTAAGAATGTTTTTGTGGGAACTCAAGGCATAAATGTATATGTTGTAACTTGTAACATGGACATTTGGTTAGATTATATTAGGTCATATTTGACAAGCATGTAGAAGTTTGAGACTCATACATTCATTTGGAGCATGGCATTATTGTCATCTATGTTGGTCCGTAGACTATTCTATAGAGTAATAGTGGCCCATTCAAAAATTCTTGAAATGCCAACTTATGCATCAGAGTTGTAACTCTGCTTGT
>JAOVVI020005996.1:0-15992 GCA_028571085.2 Nepenthes alata
AAAAAACAAAAAAAAATTAAAGAAAAAAACTCATTTTTTGAATTTTGGAAAAACTCACATTCTTTGAATTTTGGAAAAAGTGTTTTGAAAGATGGAAAGTCGTATTTTTTATTTTTTATTTTTAAATAGATAATTAGTATATAATTATTTTAAAATAGTTAAATTTAATATATTTTTATTTTTTTTAAAAAATAATTAATTTATAATTATTTATTAAAAATAAATAATTAAAATATAAAAAAATGAGCCCATCTATTCTTATAAAAAATAGAGTTCGACCAAATCCCTGACCCGTGGTCTCTTGTCGCAAGATGTACAATTGACATTTATTTTAAATTTTTTATACTTATAAAACATACATTTTAAATGTGGTTTATTATTTTTATTATTTTAAGAGGGATACATTTGGCTCGAAATTTAAAATATGTAATATAATTAAAAGAACAAACTCAGACATAAAGTCGAGAAAAAATATAATAAATAAAGTAGCTATTTTTAAAGTAAAGTCAATAAATAATCATACTGAAAAAAATATAATATAGAAAATAAATAAATAAATAAATATTAACCTGATTAAACTTCAAAAAAGAACATTTGAGACTTTGCCAGATTAAATCTTCGAATGACACGGCTCTTCAAATGGCCTTGCCAGCTTATATTAGGGGAGTTTATATATATATATATTTTTTATAGAGATGAAGATATTTATATTTTATATTTATATTATTTATTTTTAAATAAATAATAATTTAATAAATTTTAATAAAATTAATTATTTTAAAATAATTAAATTATCATTATTTATTTTTAAATAAATTATCAAATTTAAAAAATAAATATCGCCATATCTTTAAGAAAGAGAGCCACCTGTGTTTGTTGGTTTGCACTTTTTTTCTTTGTTGGTTTAAAGTTTTAGATAAAAATATAAATTTTTATGAGAATAATTTTTTTAAAAAAATAAAAATAAATTCTCCCAGCGGCCTGCGTTCCAAGCAGCAACTTTTTTAAAAAAAATGCTTAAAAGACACCTTTTAATTACTATTAAAATATTATCAAATAATTTAAAACTCATCTATTTAATTATTTTTATACACACCCATTAGAATAAATAAATAAATAAAATGTTATATTGTCAAAAAATATCTCAAAAGTAGCTATAGAATATCTCCCTCGTCCTTTTTTTATTTGTCAGTCGTCATCAGCACATAGTTCATGATGAATAGGAAATGCTTCCCCAACTTCTTACCTTTTCCTTTTCAATTTAAAAATTGCTTGAAATTTCAATCTAAAAAAAAACACCCTAATTATTTTTATACTAAATCCAACATTTAATAAATATTAATATTTTAATTAAAAAAGCTATCTTCAGTGGATGAAAGAGAAGATGGGACTGCCTCTTCTTTGAGGGAACACCGACGGCGAATTCAAAGATGAAATGTGACTCGGCCGCTTAAAGCTTATGGTCATGGGATAGTTAGATCCTAGAGAATAAAGTTTTCCATTTTTTCCATCATTTTTACTCTATAATCAATTTGAACATTAAAAAAACAACTGAACTGATCCTACTTACTCTTCCGAACAGCTCCGATGAAGGGAGGAAATTCCGACGCCTGCTCGCAATCTAGCCTGCCTTCTCCTTTCGGTGTCTGTATGAAAGAAAATCCAACACTTTTTGGTCATGGATATCTGCCATTCTGTAGGATCGGTCGATCAAGATTTTTGATCTATCATCTTTCCGGTCATCGGGTGCCCCTCGAGTTCACACTTCAAGGGGTGCGTATCGGGTACGTATGACTGGGGTACCCACACTTTAGGTATCCCTCACTTCCCACCTTTATTGAGCATTTAGTGCTATTTACAAGAACCTTTTACTTCAAATAACAAAGAAAAAAGATTCTTGTGCATGCAGAATTGGTTTCTGCATCAAACATAAAAGATTTGCAGATTCATTTCAGCTTGAAGTGCTTTTTTTTTTTAAAAAAAAAAGAAGCCGCCCAAGCCACTGAATGTGGCAAGTAGGCACCTGACCCAGGCGCCCTCGTCCCCGTTCGGATGTAATAGTCCGAGGGGGAATACAGCATCTCGCGCAAATCGGTCACAGGAAACTAGAACATTCTGGGTTAGCTTGTTCTTGTTGCTTGAAGTCGGACGTAATAAATTGGGGTTAATGGAACAAAATTGATATCAAATGCACCAAATTATATAATCAAAACCAACTCAATCAGCCTGAAAATCGCCTCTCCATTTTCTAATCATCAAATCATTTTCCAGAATTTCAAACAGCAGTGTTATTAAGATTGACCTTTTTCTTTCTTTGCCAAAGACTCCCCTTTGTACTCGCTACCGGCGCTGACTACAAAACCAGCACCAACCTGTGCAAGTGCATTCATGTTCACAAAAATATATATATTCCAGACTCATTTTTTTAAGGGCTGTTAGAGGAGAGATGCGATGGTCTTCCCAGTAGACTGGCTTTAAAATATTCACCCAATAGTCAAGATTAAATTATTAAAATAAATGGCAGATATTATATCATGTGATAGTTAGATGGCTATTTAATCTCAGCCATCAAGTTCAAAAAAATTATCTCTACCATTCCTAACCATCGGGTAGATATAAGAACCAATCTACTTAAAAGACCCTAACAACACTCTTGTTAGAGAGAAGGAAAGAGAGCTTACTTGGCAGTCCTTCAAAACGACGCGTTCTTGAACCTGTACATTGCTGCAAATTACAGAACCTTGGATAGAACTACCATCTCCAATAGTTGCATGGTTCATAACAACTGAATTCACAATCTGCATTTGGGAAAAGATGACATGATAAGACATTTTAGACTAACAAAAAATATATATACATCTGTTGTTCCCTTTCTTTACATTTAAATAAGTTGGTTGCCTGATTGATTAGCACAGTTCTCTCTATTTCTTCCATTATTCAGATGGAGATGAGGGAGCTGCAGATCGTTAGAGTTGAATGTGTGCATGGGGGGGCAAGAGTAACCCCGAATCGCAGACCCATATGAAAAAAAGAAAAAAAAAACCTTTTAAGTTCCACACCCATTATTGATGTGGTTTTCCACCTCTGGAGTTGTCCAAGTATTTCGCGCAAAGCTTCATCCGAACAAAAATCTAGGAAAAGGTGTCCAAGGCCTTTTGCACAAGGTTTATTTGAGTGAAACTGTTTGGAGGGATTTCAGGAGCCAACCGCATGTTAGCGGCTTATGCCGCAAAGTTGGAAAAAATTCTAGTGACAAATAGCAGGTAAGCCATTTAAGCGGCTGTGCAAACTATAAGTACCCAATTCTATTTTTTAGGGTTGTCCAGGAGTCATTTAACACAAGGTGCTGACTTGGAAAAAGAAAGAAGAATGGGAAAGATTTGGGCATTTATTTGAGGTCAAATATGAGTTCCATCATTTGCAAGTTCAAATGTGTTTCATATCTTAGATTGTAGAACATATAATAGGTTAATTGATCATTTGCACGTTGTATTTACTCTTGCTTGATTGCTAGGTATGGTGGAGTTCATATTAATCACTTCTTCACATGGATTATGGTAATGAGAGGCCTTCTCAGAGAAAATTATTTGTAACCAGATCTCTAAATCTAATAGAGATATTGTAGACGCAAGGTTCCGTGATTTTTCCTTAGTTGAAAGAATCTCCATGCAAAATTGTTTGTGCAATTTGTATGAAGAAAATGGTGACTGATGGTGTCTGGGCTTAGGATTCTGTTGTGCTGTATGAATTTCAACATGGGGAAAGAGGTGATAAAAAGGCAGCAGGACAACAGTGTAAGATTTCATTATGGCAATAAGGGTAAGACGGGCAATTGAAAGAGAGTAAGCTGTCAATAAAGTGGTATACCTTTACATTAGAACCAATCCGACAATGACGACCGATAACAGATCGTTTCACGCTACATTTATCACCCATCTGTGAACCTTCTCCTAGCATACAATGTGGGCCCACCTAAATCCAACAAATCAACTAATAAATACTACATAGAAGGATACAAGATTAATGGTTTTTTTGGATTGAGGAAAATTTTAAGGAACTAAAAACATTAGAAAAATCAGTTTCAAGTGTAAAGTGAAATCCAATAAGAATTAATAACTTTACTTCAAACATTTTATATAATATCTTTTCTTTATAATTTTCCAAGCATCTAAACATATAAAAATACTCTCCTCTAAATTTTGTTTTCCTTTCTTACACATTTTCTCAAAACCGAACAGATCATAAAAGGGCTAAGAAACATCAACTTGCTGAACAGAAAACATAGCTCACTTGAGTAATGGAAACACAACTGTTAAAAGATTGGAAAATTTTTCCCCTTACATGAAATCATGCATAATGAAGTTTCCTCACCGTAGTTTTGGATCCGCGCTCTGCTGAAGGATGGATGATGTTGTTTTGTGCAGAAAATGAATAGCCGGACAGATGATTGGCCTCTCCAATGACCTGCAATGTCTAAGATATCAATTTTAAGAGGCAAAACACAAAATATCAAGAGCAAAAACTAAAGTAGTTTGTATAATCTAACTAGAAAAATCTTGGTAGTGCTAAACTCACATCACGATTGATATCGCTAAAGGCTTGAATGGAGTTCAAGCGTGCACAGTACTTGTTCTTGCTTGCAATATAGACACAGCATTTATGGGTTCTCTTCACTTTCAGACCATGAGCAGACCCGTTGGGACCCATTGCATAGAGTTCATGAAAGCTTGTAGTAGATGCATTAGCCAAGAGTTGAGAAAGCACCACTTGATTATTCTGTGAAGAAACCTTGGCTTCTCCATTTTCTTCTGCTTGCAATGATGTATTTGCCAAAACTTCTGATCTCTAGCACATCAAGGAACGGTAAGAACTGAGAAACATAATTGCCAGTAAATAAATACAATTAATGTGGTTTCCATGCATTGGTTTGGGCCCATAATAGATTTGGATTCAGCTCCAATACTTTGCTTGTATATAGTTTTTCGAAGATATAATTTTGGATTTCATTATATTCAAGAAGATTTTGAGGGCATAAAACTAATGAATTTGAAAGTAGGCTTTGCGACTAGACTAAGATGGCTACACTTTGGCATGGAGATCATGGACACAAACCATAGAAACAACTTGTATGTAATACAATAGCACCGTTAAGGTCGACCCATATTTTAGGCTTCTCGTAAACAAAAAACTACAATTAGAAATCGGAAAGTAATTGGTAGTAATTAAATAGTCATTTAAATCATTTAATACAATTTCATATCTCTGATAATGATATTAGAACCTCCTATAAACATCATTTTTACGTCTCTCAAGACCCTCTTTGTCCCTTCTCTATGGCACCATTTTATTCCACTTACAGCATCCTTTGAATAAACCATCACTTATATCTCTAGAAAAACTATCATCCGTCTATCAAATAACACTCGGAAAACCATCTCAAATCTTAGTTTCGGTACCCTCCCCCCGACCCGAGGCACACAATCAACTAAAATTACCTTGAATCTCAATAACCCCCAACATCTTATGCAACTTCAGAGACTTCAAATGTATCTTCTAGAAAATATGCACAATCTCTGTAACTTATATTATGGCGTGGACCTAAGAAGCATGGATACCAACATGGGACATAAATATGACACTGGCATGTAGACATGCTATTTTTATAGAAATAGAGGCACGGCACACTGGAACATATTAATTACAATCATAGTTTATAAGTTTTCTAATTAATAAATAATACTATTTTATATTAAATTAGTAATAAATATGCATATTTTTTATTTGTTCACTAACAAAAAATTTAAAGTACGTGATTAAACTAATATAAATGAATAATGTTATAATATCATCAACAAGTCATTATAGTAGAACAATAATATTAATATAACTTAACAACCTAAGACAAAACTTAATATAGTAATTTTTTATATATCAATTAGAATCTACATTTTAACTTTATCACTTTACAATCTGTAATTCCAAAATATACAACTTTTAAGTAAAAAATTCTTGACAAAAAATTTTCCCAAATGTGTCATAAGTATGTTCAAACGTATTGAAACTTGTCGAAATTTTAACAAATTTTTAAAACAATTTGGGCATGTGTCTCTAATACGTGTCGAGGCTTGTAGGAAAAGTGTCGATGTCAGACATGTGTTGGACAGTAACACTTTAATCTCGACAGAATGTATGTGCTACTTAGGTGTGGCCATTAGGAAAGATCAATTTGCTCACGGGGAGATCAAGGACTGGAAAATGGCCTAATTTTTCAAAGAAGAAGTTATGGTTTAGTTTTTCAAGGAGTTTCCTTATGGAGGGGCTGCGGCAGAATGGTTTAAAGAAAAGAGATTGCGGTGAGGAGGGTGTGGTGGCGATAGTACTGTGGTGCCTCCAACCTCCCCCTTCTTTAGAAACCAAACAGAAATTGAAACTCTCACATCCATCAAAATAACAGACATTCAAATGAGTGAATTCATAGAACGTAAAATTTGGAATAAGCAATCTGAAATTATGAAGATGAAAACCATATTTTCCAAATCTGGATATCCAAATACCATGAGATAAGGTGGCACACAAGGCTTCCCAGGTAGTAAGCTCTGGGAATGTCAAATGTATGTAGCTTAACTCTACATTATAAACTATGCATGAAAATATCGATATCAATATCGGTGGCGACCATATCGAAATTGGGTACATTGAACAATATATACTAATATCGGATATATCGGGAAGAAAAAAAATTCTGAAAAATTGTAAGCTAACAAATTCCTATCGGTGAATACAGATAATATAATGTGATATATTGCTAATATAGAAACACATCGCGATATTGTCGTAATATTGAAAACTATTGGTATCGAAGGCTCCAATACCAATACATATTGACCGATATTTGCATCAATATTGCAAACAAATTGCATTCGTGATTCAAACTGGTGATCTCCATGCCACCATTGAACCTCACCTTTGCACCAAGGCCACAAAGAAAGGATTAAAAACCAAAAGTGTTATTAGCATTAATCTGCAAGAGATCAAACCAACCAGCTGAGTCCGAACAAGGTAAGGCAACACATCCTGCCTTAGACTCTGAAATTTTTCCTTTTGATCAAGAACTTCTTGCAGAACAGCCCTGCAAAGACAATTGTTAAAATGACAACACAGGCTGCGTGATATAATATGAACCGGAACCAAAAGATGAACTAGAAGCAAAGAGCAAAACTTCAAACCTCTTGAATGCATACAAATGAGCATCCATAAGATCAGCTTGAATTATCATCTAGAACACAGAAGGAAAACAAGAGGACTTAGGAACAAAGTTTGCTTACAAGTAGGAATTTATGTGTCGCCCCAGATCATCTAATTTGTAAGTACCAAAGGGGGGAAAAGAAGAGAGGAAAGGAGAGGCTGAACAAAGACACAGGACAAAAGAAAAAAACCAGCATAGTGGAATAGAGATGGAAAATAAACAGACAATACAACACAGGATAGATAAGAAGAAATGAGAAGCTGATAATTTTCATTTGTTTCATTATATAGTTCACGACAACTAGTGCATTGTGCATGCTCATGGTCCATGAACTAGTTTCAAACTACAGGTTGCCTTACAGAGAAATATTATTTATTGGAAAAATGACTGTATACCTGGCCTACAGCACGGAGTATATTTTTCTGAACCCGAATATCTTTCTCAACTTCAGTGCCTATAAGGATCACGCATGCATCATTATTGAGCCTTCATCTCACTGATTAAGCAGCATATCAGATGGGAAGATGTCTGCAAAATCCAACCTGCAGCTATGTGCAGCAAGAACTGCTTTGTGGGATCAAGTCCTATAACATTACATCGTGATGGTTTCTTCACTTTGTCCTTTGCACCAGAGGTTCCAAACTCAGCAGGTCCACTAACCGGAGCAGAGCAAAGCATTGTAGTTGAGACTGCATCATGTCGTCTATGTACAGCAGCTACTGCCCCAGGAGGAACATCACAAACAAGGTCACCGCTCACCACCTGCAAAATGCATGAGGTGTCAGAATAAATCATCCTTCATCAGTTGGCAATACCACATTGGTGACTGACAGTCCACTTTCTGCATTTCCAAATTGATCCTTAACTATTTACGTAATCCTAATTATATGAAGAACTAAACGAAAATCAGGCCTCATGTTTCAGCTGTATGCATAATTATTACTCAAATTCACAATTAATGAAATCATCCAATTGTTGTAGTGGTGTTACCAATACGTATTATATAATATCAGCTGATACGGTTCTATCGGCATTATTTTTCTCTTCAAATTTATGCAATACCAATAAATATTATCCGATATGTCTAATATCTATATGACTGTAACCGATACCAATACCGATATTTTCATCCATGCATAGGACCCTTATTGTAAAATGCAAATCCATTGGAGATCATGTTCCCAACTAGCCTCACTATGAGGTTGGCCCTTCTCCTCCCCTGAGTAGTATTCCATTTGTGCAGTCAGTGTATAGTGTAGTTATAATATCCTAGATAATTCTATGTCATGAGAATTTGATGATTAATTAGATATATTAGTTATTCTTGATAATTATGACTAATATTAGCATATTTGGGTCTCAGAAAATATTTAGAATCATTTTGGACAATAATTGTAAAACCGGTTGTGATGAGCATAAGATGACCATTTTCAAGACAAATCAGTTTTTGGAATGAGTTTTTGAGTGGAAGTTGAATTTTGGACTGTTGGGCATGTGGATAACAATAAAAATATGTAACTGATCTTGTCAGGGTGTGTTTGGATGGACTAAAATACATAAAAGTAGGAAATTGCCTAACTCTATATAAGAGAGACTTATCTTACACTAGACATATAATTCTCTTACAACAAATCTAAAAAGAAGAAAAGTCAACGAATTGAGAAAAGATACAAAAATAAGACCGTGACATCATCATCTTACAAGATCTAGAAGAAAGGTTGATTTAGAAAAGATCCCAAGTCACAAACTTGTAAGTTCATATCATTTTCTTGTGAATTCATGTTATTTCTTTGAGATTAATTCTTCATTCTTCTTCTTGATGCCACTGTCCTAATTCTATGGAAGAAATATTGAATTTCCGAGAGTCTAAAAGGGATCTAAGTGCTACTCTCTCACCAATTTATAAATATATGTTCGATTTCCTTGAAACTAGAAAGCATGTTCTAGTTTGAATAATCTTCTCAATTCTTCCAAATAATCATGAAATAACATGATCTTTGTGGTTTTCGTTCATGATATTAGAATTTTAGTGTGCCTAATTCGAAATGCATGCAATTGTGTTAAGTGGAAATTTACGTAACTTTTGGAAACTAAGGAAGAAATGAAGAACAATATATGAAAATGACAATAAAAATGTAATCGCATGATTGAGTTTAAATTCATGTTCTATTTGGTCTTTCTTTAAGCATGTAGGTAGATAATCCTGTTAATTATCTTACACTTTAATAATATTCAAGAATTGTTTCAATACGGAGTCAATTCTATTTGTTTTCCATCCAAAGTTTGATGTAACATTTGAACACTGGAGTAATGTCAGGATAATTTTTTCCAGTTTCTAAATTCCTTCAAATTCCAATTAGATATGTTGTTTTCAATAGATAATTCATATCAATTCTTGTGTGTAAGGTTTCCTATATGAGGTTTGAGTCTTGAATTGTGAGTACAAGTCATTTTATACTGGAAATCTCTGGATTTTTACTCATTTGTGAACCGAATGTTAGTTTCTGGTGTTATGTCATTTGAATGTTGTGCAACCTCCATCCGAACACCAACTTCTTGTTCTCGGAGTTTGATCTCACATTTGAACATCAGATTCATAGATTGTTATCCGAATCTTAGAATTGTCTTAAATTCTTGGATTCCAATCTTAATACTTGATACTTGAGTCGCATACTAGAATTGCTTCCCTTGACTTATGACTATGGTTAAGGCTGAAAAGATTGTATGAAAACATCACAATATCAAGGAATATAGAATATGAGACACCGTGACGTGGTCTATACTTTTCCGACACTAATATCCGTATCCCGATAAATGTTGAGGTCATGTTCATGTAGATTGCTTATAGCTGTCCGACCATTGTGATGTGATATTTGTGGGATATCAACAGGAGACATCGAATCTAAATATATACCATGTGAGATGGTTGCGGGGCACTATATTGTCAGATGAGTTAGCTGCGTACGAGATCCTAAGATGTCCGTAATCTCGTATTATTTACCTAGCTAGGCAAGAGCGTAAATACATTAGCCTTTTATCGACATTAAGCATGGTCCATGGATGAATAGGTTTATGACCTTGGTTGTATATGATAATTTGATCCTGTCTACTTACATATTGTGTGCGGAAATCTCAATTATTCTCCTTCATGTTGTTGTTAACATGCCTTTTCGATATGGAATTGTTATCTTGAGTCCTCTCATACTCGATTATTCGGATATTTATATTTTAATATTGTATTATTGTGAGTATGCCAATATTATATTGTTGTTTATATGATTTACTAGCATTCGGCTCACTCTTGGTTATTTTGTTGAATTCTATCAGAATAATTGTACATTTGTTGGAAACTTTAATATTAGATCCGCGAGGATTTTAAAGGAATAATATGAAATCTCCAGTTGCTTAGTTAATTTTTATTTACATTGTATTATGTTGTAAAATAGCTATAGATATGTATTATTCAGAATCTAAAATATGGTTATGTACTCTAAAAGTTATAAAATTGTATTCTTATCAATAAAATGAGACGGACGTTTCTCTATATTAAGGTTTTTTAGACATATGATATATGGATTTTTGCCTTACGATCAGTTCAGTTTGAGTTTTATTTAGATAGCAGGCTGGGTCATGATAGAAGCCATAGCCCATGTTGCAATTAGCTATTATATACTCAACTTCTTTACTATTGCGGGCCTATAGCAGACAGAGTCATACGGTGGTACTGCATGATAATCAAAGTTCTATCTTGCAGGTTGTCTCTCCTTAAAATAGAGATGATGTGCTTGTAGAGGGGTCTGGTAGTCTAAATAAGTAGATGAAATATAAGAGGAAACCCCATCTATTACGTTTTCAAAGAGAAAGACATCTGGATACTGGAAAATTTGAGGGGAACAAAATATCTGATAGAAGTATAAGCAAAAGATAACTTAACCAGGAAGTAGTTTTGTGTGAAGAAGCTGTGCATGCCAATCTATCAAATGTTCGTTGATGGCAATGTGAAAGAATATGTTGATTGCAGATAGCGATTTTTTTTTTCTTCCCTGGTAAATGTGACACAGCCACAGCAGCATCACTAGCATTTTCAAGTTGAGAAACCTTTACTGACTCTTCTTGTTCGGTCCTTTATCAACTTAGCTTTGAAAAGCCCACCAAAAGGAGAAAAAATCTCAACTAATTGAATTTCATCCACAGCTGCTTGAGGAAGATAGCCAATATAGAGGTCCTATTTTTTAGCAAAAGTTACAGCTTTTTCTTTCTCACAAATCTTTCTGTGGATGAATGAACAACCAAGCACTATGCCATGTGGCATGAGATTTATTCTGGTGCAATTTGGCAAAGCATTTATTAGCTTACTAAGAGGAAAATTATGTATACACATCCTCTAAGACCAAGGCAAAACGGACATTAATCTAACACAAATAACAAATCTTATGTTAACTGATGAAGACAGAAAGAGCATTTCTCATTTTGATGCATTTTAAAAGAGAAAAATGTCAACAGAGTCTTTCTAATCCTCATAACCTTTCTAAAGCTCCAAAATAACTGCATTGTGAGATAAGCATCTTAAAGGTATGATTTATGCTTTAATATTGTCCTCTAGGCTTACAATCAAATAACTTCCAAAGAGAAGGAGAGCCACACTTGCGATCTGATACTTATCAAGGGCTGAAGAACAGTTACCCGGGCAAATTATAAAATCTCATCATTGGTAAAAATGGGAAAGAAATGTCAACGTAACTAGCATGTCTTTCACACGTGATAACAAGATAAACCACTCAATCAGATGAAGTTTCAATGATGTGGAACAGGGAAAGGAAAAGAGAAGATATAGGGATAGAAGAAGAGAAAAACAGAGTGAAAGAGGGAATTAGACAGACACAGAGGATTCAAAGAGACGATTCTGGTTTCGCTTCCAATTGATGATTCCAACGGCAAACTTAGGTGCTATATGTAGGCATCAAAACAACCTTAACACAATCTATCCAAAACAGTCACATATCTAACACAATCTATCCTAAACATGCAGAAATCTTACAAAGTCGGAAACAAAGAGTGAGGCAAGCTTCTAGCCATACACAAGTCAGCACACAAAGAAAAATCAGATATGAAAACTAAAAAATCTGGAAGAAGATCAGGAAATCTGCAATCTTTGATTGCATTCAGATTTTAGCTTCTTGGACATCTCATATGAAGTTCTAAACAATGTCTGGCTTTAATGGTCCCACATTACACTCCCCAGACAGAAAGGAACTCAACTTAGAGAGCTAAAGTGAAAGTATCACTCCAAAACATTAGGATCCAAGGCACAAAAAAAATCTACTGATCCATGTGACTTCAGAAACTTGGCCACCTTTCCGCGGACTGACATAGCTACAATCTCGTTATCCAAAACTGAATCAATCCCTCTATATTACAATAGTGATGGAGCCTCGGGAAAAAATGGCATAGAAGCACACTAGAAGCTGAAGGCAAAGGAGACTGGCTACGCCTTGAAAAGATGGCAAGTCTTCCATGTCGAAAACATGACAAGTATAATGCAAGTCAAGCAAATAAGCATTAGATCCAAGTTTTCACACAATGGGAGAAGGATCAATGGATTGAGCTGGACTTCTTGAAGGTGCTTTAGGGTGTTTCACGAGACATAAATGTACCATAACTTAATGATCACCTACATTGAACTCTTAGCCCTCTGGTGTACATCAGAAGCAAGTTTATAATCCATATTACTTAATGCAATATGTCAATCTCAGCCTGCAAATTTACTTAAAAGGGACAAAAGACTGCAGACTCAGAAATGCAAACGGCAGGTGGAAGAACAGGATTAATATGCGCACAAAGTGAATAACCGTAAACGATCACATGAGGCGTCTTGCTAGTAGAATGAGTTATTATATGCAAACTTTGCAATTGGAAAAACCAAGTCCCAGGTATGTTATTTCTCCCAAACGAGACTCCTTATAAGATCTCCAAAACCACAGTTATCAACCTCAATCTAGCCAGGCAAAAGTTCAGATTTGTTCCACAACGTCATAAGTGTCTTCCAAAAATAGCAAAAGAAACCAACATCTCCATAAAAAAATTATGGAACTAGGCAATCCCTACATCAGACAACCCCTTGAAGATAAAGCTTAGTGACATGCATAAAGTCTCTAGCTTTACTAGAAAGGATGTTTTATCTTGGATAATCTATTGATCTCAAGGTCCAGAACTAAAATAAAATCATGTCTTATTGTCCTTGGAAACCCAAGAACAACATCCACACATCTCTCCAAGGCTCATGTGGAAAGTAAACCAGTATACAAGCCAAATTTTATTCTTTTTGGTCACAGCCAACTAACAAGTGTGACTTTCCAATCTTGTTGCAATGGGCTCTCTTTATCTCCCAAGGACTGAAACCCCAAAAGATGTCAAAAAATTAAATAATCAATAATAAATAAATAAATTCATTCTTTCTTTTAGCTGCAATTTATATCGCTAACAGGAGACTAGCCATGCAACAACTCTCCTAAAAGATGACCAGATAGTCTTAGAATTGATCTTTTACTAAAGCAATAGTCTTATCTCTACCTTGGTGGCCAGCTAGTCCTGCATGCATTTCCCAAACTAGAAACTCTCAAAGAGACATATGGGAATACACAAGCAGCTGGATCTAAAGGTGATTCTCATGGATAACATAATAGACATGATCTCTAGGAGCACCATTTATAACCTCCTATTAGATCGGCCCAAAAATTAAGGTAGGAGTAAACAACTTTCATCCCTTCCAATCCTATCAATTCTGCACTCATACTATATGGGAAAATATATGCCAATCATATGAAATTATATTTGTTCAAATGGATCTGCATCAGTTTCTCATGCATCAATGACAGTGTGATATGATTAATGTTCATGAACTTGAAATCTAACTAGGAGGCATACATCGCTAATGCATTGTGATCTTCTTTTCTGTACATTCTGAAAATTCTAATATCAGAACACTAGAGATTTTTCTCTTCTTCTTCTTGTCGACCTTGTATTTCTTCTCAATTACAAATTACAAAAATCTCATATACTATGACGTATTCCAATTCCAACAATTTGACTAACAAATCAGCAACATCCCTCTCTTTTCTGGAGTATGCTTAGGACACAAGTGTACACATTAAGAAACTCAACCCACCTAACATGGTTAGCCCATAATTTCTCTCAGAATTCAAGGTAGTGCTTGTTGGAACCCTAGATGCTATTGGAGTAAAGGATTGTCAAGAAGGACATTCTAGTGTGTTGTAGATTCTTATCCAAAATACAGCACGAACTCCAACGAAAGTAGGTAAACCACCAAAGTCAAACAGACTGAAGAACAATATAAAACTCTTCGCACAAGTGGAGGGACATAATCAATCTTCTTGACTCTACACTCCACCTGTACCTACTCTTGAGTCAACACAAGCAACCTCAAAGACCTCACCAAAATCTGGATCCCTTTAATTAGGATCTTCGTAATGGCATCTTAATTTCCTTGAAAGCTCAAGAAACAGTTGAGGTTTACTCAAACTCTCCTTTTTCAATGAATCAGTGATGGGAGCTGTGATGAAAATAAGTCCTTCGATGAATCTCCTACAGAAAGTGGCTAGGGCTTGGAAACTACAGACCTTGAAACTTGTTTTGGTTCATGCCATCTCTGATGGCTTTAACCTTTTTTTCCAGATCAAACTAGATACCCTAGGCACAATGAAGCCTAGGATGGAAAAGGGAACACTTCTTAAGGTTGGCATAAAGCTTATGCACTGAAACAGAAAGTTTGGAAAATCTGTCAAAGATGGCTCAGGTCCTGTAGACTAGGATTCATCAAATAGACCACAATGAATTTTCCTATGAAGAGCTGTAGAAGATATAGATCATAATTCTCATGAAAGTGCTATATGTATTGGACAGGCCAAAAGCCAATGGCCATCACTTTTATAGACTTTCCTGGGTCTGGAATGCAGCCTCCCATTCATAATTTGGTCTAATCTTAATAAGGTGACACCCAAAGTGCAGGTAGATCTTAGATATTGGCTAGAACAAGCTAACAGATGCAGCATGTCCTCAAGCTTAGGTAGGAAAACTATACTTGGTGGTGATCTTATTAATAGCTCTGGTGTCTATGCACATCGTCCAAGATCCATCCTTCCTTTGCATAAGGGTAAGAACTGCACAAATGCTAATGTTGTTTCTAACAAGTATCTTAGCTAAAAGCTCTTCTACCTGCCTATTTAACTCGGCACATTCTTTAGAGTTCAACCTATGTTGAGGGTGATTAGTTAACTGTGAACAAGGGACAGGTCAATGTTGTGTTGGATGTCTTTCATGGATGGCAACTCACCTGGTAAAATCATCATGGATGACATCTGAGTACTCTTAAGAGACTACTTGCTTGATCAGAGGCATTAGACTTGGTACACTAAAAGATGACTCTCTAGCTATGATGGAGAGGAAAAAATCACTTTTCTTTCCTAATTTCTCAAAGGCTCTGGGATCTAGGATGTGAAGGTTTTACTATATGGACTGATAGATTATATTTTCTGCTGTATTACTTTACACACTATTATTATTATAATACTACACTCATGGGCTCAAAACTAGTTGTCTATGTTAGAGACATTTGTCTATTTGGCATATTCCGTGACCATATGTATTATTACATCAATGTCGGGTTGTGGGTTGTTGGGTTAGAGTCCGTGTTGTCCGTTCCCGCTCGCCATGAGCTCGATTCCCGCTC
>JAOVVI020005997.1:0-15992 GCA_028571085.2 Nepenthes alata
ATCTTTTCCCTTTTATAAGCATTTTTTCTCCTCTCTTCCTAACCGATCATTCAGATAACATCAGTTAACTTCAGATCGGTTACAACCTTCTTTATCCGTTTTTGTCGGTTTGATCCACCCTAGTCAGCTTGACCCGTTACTGCCGGTTCGATCCGTTGCACATAGTTGCAAACCGTTCATCAAGAATAGTTTTCTTCACGTGTCAATTGTAATAACTCCAATCCCAATTGGCTTCCTTTTATGGGCCATAAAAATTAATCCATATACTGCTGTACCCATCAATCTTATTGTAATAATATATTACAATAAGATATGAAAGATCATTTTTTACCAAAAATATATATGAAAGATCATTTTTTTAGAATATAATATGATTATGACCAATCGATACTGATATAAAAATTAGACTATAAAAATAATATTTTTAGATGATGCAATAATTTGGACCACATTGAATTTGCTAGTTCTAGCTTCTACCGGGGGAGAAGGGAAGGTATAGAATAGAGCACAGAAGAATCGGTCTTACGATTATACTAATGTTTCTAAGAAAACAAATCAGTGACACCCAATAAATAGGCAACAATTTTCTTCTTAGAATATTACTTGAAAAAAAAACCTTAAAGAATGAATAAGTAGCTCAAAGCATAGTTGATTATACATGCTACAATAAGGTTGTTTGTTATAAGTTTAAACCACAAATTCGGCCTCTCAACATTATAAATGTCAATCTTCCCTCTACACTATTATGGTTACTCATGATTAGACTTTAATATGAATTATATGTCTAATAATCAGGCAAAATAATACATAAATATTTAACAGATTGAAAATCTATCAATTATGCGGCCGCTTTGCTGCTTATTACTGTTGGATTTCATTCAACTGCCCGAGTTAGTTTGACATTTTTGTTTTGTTTTGTATTTTTTTATGTTTTTATGTTTCTTTTTTTTATTTTTTTTAACATGTAAAAAATATCAGAATATTTAGATGATTAATTAACTGATTTTCTCAAAATCCAAAATTTTTGAGTAATTTGAAAAATTTTTCTTCTTAAAAATATTCAATACCCCAAAAAAAAAAAAGAAAAAAAGAAGAAGAAGAAAAGATGAAGAAAATTAGAAGAAGCAGCCCTTGTTCCACAATTATAATGGAATAATGTTTAAATGCTAGAGATAGTGGGAATGAAAACAGGGAAATTATCAACAGAATTATGATATTTACAGATAAAATCAGTTTTATTTTCATCCTCTAATTTAGATGTTTTAATGATGAAAAAATTAAGTTTCCCAGATTCAAATTTAAGCTATTTTGTCTTTTGGCTTACCACAAAACCATATGAAGAGTTAGACACGGAGAGTATGAAAGCTACAAAATTGTGGCAATTTAATAAGTCTGGAACGGCTCAACGGTCAAGTTGTTGGGTCGTCGCCAATCCTTGCCACCGCCTGCCGTCTCCCTCTTCTACCGGTGGAAAAGAGCCGACCCACAAGATAGAAAAGTCTCCTTTGAGAGAAAAGTCGTAGTGATAAAGAAAACTCTCCCCCTTTTCACCCTACCATTAGCTTCCCCAATTTCCGATCTTTTAACTTCGAATCATTCTGTGAAGGAATAAGGCTAACTGCTGATTAAGCCCTGCAACCGCCGATTTTTGAATTTTTTGCAGAATTTTGGTTTTGGATCTGTTGAGGGTCGATTTGACTTCTAGATTCTTTAGAATTGATATGGATTTTGCTTTGAATTAGCTCCTTGATTGGCTCAGAAACCGAGTGAGGGCACAAAATGTCTTTGAAAAGAAGAGGATTTGATTCAACTCAGAAGAGCATGATGTCTCGGAAATTGATCTTCTTGCTTTGTATTGGATGTTTCTGTGGTGGCATGCTCTTCACAGACAAGTAATTCCCCTCTTTTCCTCTCTCTCTCTCTCCGGCTTGATAGCTCACTCTTTAGCTTATTCAATCCTATAATTTCTGTGCATATTTGATGAGTTTCATAAATTTGTGCTTCAATTGGATGTTGCGGAAGTGGATTTTCGGAATTTGCGGTTAACTAATCTATATGGCAATGTTAACCTAGAATTGGGGTCAATCGGATGAAATAAGGAAGTGGGTTTTGAAGTATATGGTCAACTAATCTATATGGCAATGTTGACCTAGGTTTTTAGCCAATCATGTTGATTCTCTTTAGTTTTTTGGTTGAAAATTTAACGGTGATTTTGGATGTAAAATTTGATATGAATCTGAATTTTCAAGAAGTTGCAATGATGTTTTCCATTTTGTCGCTTACATGTTGATGCGTTTCCAGAGTAAAGTCAACCCGATATGTGATCCAAATGTGAATGTCTTCATCTGGATCTAGCATATCATAACAAGTGAAAGGGGGGCAAAAGTTGTTCCTCTGAAAATCCTTTGATACCTATGTTAGTACATACTTGAATTGGATAAGAAGATTACAAAATTACCAACTCTTGGAACCGAACCATAAGGTTCCTGTATTAGACTGCAGTGGAGAGTCCAAGCTCATCATAGGAGCTCAGTGGGAAACAATGGGCCCTTGGAAGGAATATCCCTAGTTCTATGTAACCAATGCTCTTTTGGCCTTGAAGTGGGAAAAGTTACTCCCTAAGATACCAATTACTAGAAAAGGGGAGTACCAGACTTTACTTATGGAGTAGCTTAGTCTCCTAAGAGGATCAAATGCTCTTCTTCTTAGAGGAGTTTGAAAGTGCTCAAGTCTTCAGGGATTTTCTGTAAAGAATCACATCTCTCAATAAATGAACTTCTCTTTTATAAAAAATTGAATCCATTTGGTGGAGCCTCAGAAGATTTGTAGTGTATTAATGTATGTAAGGGCCCAAAAAGAGTCATTGGGCATACGAGCATTCATGATTGGTTGCATATCCTGGGTTAGGAGCCAATGTACCTTCTCTATGATTAACACTGGACATCACTGGGCCATCCACTTAGCTTCCATTTCGTCAACCTCATTTTCAGGCATGAGAATGCATCTTTTTTGGTTCGACCATGTGCCGCTAGACATTGAGACAGATATGCTTCTTGTTGATTAAAGGGGCGACTAATGGTCTTTGCTTGTGGACCAGTGTGGAGTGGCTTTTGTCTCTTATTGTGACCAAGCTTCTTAGCGCTTATGGTCACATTCGAATGGGTTGATACTAACTTGTCAGGGTCTATTGTTTCTGATGTGTTGCTTCGGTTTTGTCTTTGCTTTTGCTGGGTCTAAGGCGTATACAATCCTAAATTTAACATGGCTCTTATAAGCCTTGTTGACCTTTTCTTTTCCAAATTTAACATGGCTTATATAGGTGCATGTTGACCTTTTCTTTTCCAAATTTAACTTGGCTTATATAGGTGCATGTGACCGTTTCTTTTCTAAATTTAACATGGCTTATATAAGTCAATGCTGAATATGAGCTAATAAATATGTAAATAGCTCTTAGACCAATTAAAAAGCTTCCAACATTGCTTGATTATGGATAACATTTTTAGAGTTCCAATGCTCCTTATGCTTGGTGAACAAATATTTTTGTTTGACCAACATAGCTTATATCTGTGTAAGGTACGAATTTTAAATTTATTTTTAAATGATGATTAATTAAGTTAATGAATATATCAATGTCAAATGAAGTTTTTAGTCAAAGTTAATATTCTGACTGAGTTATATCAAATTGAGAAACGCCCAATTGGCACCTACCGCCCACACATGCGTATTTTAGATAATAAGGATGTGTCTGAACGACGCTTTTAGGACCCACATACATATTTTAGACAGATTGGTCACATCTAATGTGCATCCGAGAAACATACATGCGTATTCGTGGTGTAATGCACGTGCCTGATGCGCATTTGACAAACGTTCGTGCACCATACAAGTTTTGTTTTAGTGCTTGACATGCACCAAATAGGTATACATTCTATATAATACATCTTTTGGTCAATTTCAGTCATTTTCTGTGAAATCCATTGAGAAGAGAGAGATTGAGAAGAGAGAAAGAGAGAAGGCTAGAAAAGGAATATTTAAGTGAGATTTAAGAGATTTTTGGTGATTTCAAATATAAGGCAAGTGCACCTTAGCCCCTCTTTCTCTTATTATTGTTTTTTTCTTATCTATATGAGTATTTATTATTCTAAAAACTCATGCATGTTCTAATTTTTTATTTAAAATGTTTAAAACTCACATACATGTACTCTCATTCTCATTTCATGCAACTTCTATAAAATACATGCCTTTCAATTTATGCACATCATGTTTAAGAGTTGATTTTCTACAACAATATACATATACCCTTTAAATCACGTTTAAATACTCAAATGTCCTTGATTATTATATATATTATTGCATGTCTTCAAATTCAAGTTATATGCTTCTACATGTTCTGAGTTAACCTACGACTGTTCTTGCATGTTTCATAAATGGAAGAAATTGAAGAAATTACATTGATTTTTGCTAGATTTCTGCAATGTTAGTTCTTGCATGATTTTAAAATTATAAGCTAAAGTTCCTGCATGATTTATAATGTACTGCATGCAATATGTTTGAAGAAACAAGATGAAAACTCTACATGAGTTTGATGATAAAAATATTTTTTCAGTATGAGAAAATATAAATGATATGTTCGTATTTAAGTAGAATTTTTCATTTGATTATGTATAGATCATTGTGTAAAACTGACGGAGATATATTATGACATATCCTAGTATATTATAGTGATAATTGATATTCGAACCTATTATCTGCGAATTGAAAGCGACGTTCAACCCCTCTATAGGATTGTGTGTATGACGGCTAATCTATAGGTATTGAATAGTAATATATAACCTTTGATTGTGTGGAAATATATATAACCCAAGTTTCGATTAGTCGTCTCTTTGTCGGTGAGGCCAATACTGATCCTTGGCCCACAAATTTTGCATGATTTGAACATATTTATTTGATATATAGTTTAAAGAAGAAAATTGATCATTAGGCTTAAAAGAATTACGCATAATAGGTTAATGAATTATGTCATTGTTTCTGATTTTGATCATATTTCATTCCAGTATGTTTTGATGTAAGTATATGTTCAATTATGAAAATTTCATGCCTTGTTAAGCAATTGACTCATTATTGCTTTGGTTTTTTCACTGACCTTTCAGATCAAAGGGTTCAAGGCAATACTTGCAGGTGATTGTATAAAAGGGATGGCTAATCGGTAGTAGTTTAGGATTTTAGAAATGAGTTTTGTATTATGTAATCAGAAGAATAGCTGATAATAGTTTCAACGTATTTAGATTATGTTATATTTAGCTTAAGGTGATGTATAATTTTGGTTAATTTTCGATAGTTCAATTGAATTATGATTTAGTTTACTCTAATTTAATATAGATACTTTCCTTACGAATGATCGAGGTCATGTGTGTTGATAATTCGGAGCCATTTTCAGGTGTAGCACTTTGAGTCATGTGGATTATATTAATATTTTATTTTTAGATTGTTTACCGGTATCTGATTTTTTTTTTATTTTTTTTTTGTGTTCACATCCGACGTTGACTTGGGTTTTGGTTGGTGGAAAGTAATTAAACTTTAAATGATTAAAGATTAAAAGCTGTTTAAGGTTAATAATTGGACTAATATATAATAAATTCAGATTTGATATTTGGGGACATGACAATCTGTGGTTTTATTTTGGTAAATAGTATTCTAATTTTTGTGTCTCTTTTTCATCTGAATGCTTGGTTCAGAGGTTGCAGAATCTGCCACTTGGTGGCTGTTTTTTTAAACTAAATAAAAATTTAACTTCTTATATTCTATATTAGGAATTCATTATAAATTTTTAGAAATTATGAATTTGTATCTAACATTCAAAATCAGATCTACCTGCATTCATGCATATTGGGTGATCCTTGCTGCTAAATTATGGAAGTAATCTTGCACTGATTTAGACCCATAAATCGTTTTGCTGTCATCACCTTTGCGAAGGAAACAGTTTGATGTTTTTATGCTTTGTATGATTCTGACTATCGACTATTTCTTGTAATCTTTTTTCTGTTTCATGATGAACTAATTTTCTCATTTTGGAAATTTTAGAATTCTAACTTGAGATTATTTAAAATGAGATTCTAATTTCTCGGTTATCATTGGCATACTCATCATGGGAACTCTCGCTATAGGATGTGGACAGTACCTGAAAATAGAGGTTTAGCACGAAGAACAGCAATTGAAAATGGAAGCCAAAATTTAGTTACAGAAGGCTGTGGTCAGAAAGCTGTGAGTATCTTTGCACAAAATCTACGTGGTGTATATTTCAATCATGGCTGGTGCAATCTTGTACAGAAATAGAGTAAATTCCATGCCATGCTCAGTTTCTTTATTTCCTTTTCTAATTTTTCTTCAGAAGGATATGAAGAGTGATCCAAATGACATAGCAAAGGAAGTTTCAAAGACACACCACGCTATACAGTAAGCTAAAAGTGGAGCTTATCACTGTTTATGAGAGTTGAATTCTTGTTCGTGTTGGAGAGTTATTAACTTCAAAATCTTAACCACCAATGTATTGCAGAACACTCGACAAAACAATTTCAAACCTGGAGATGGAATTAGCTGCTGCAAAAGCTGAGCAGGAATCAATAATGAATGGATCCCCTCAATCAGACAATTATGGGAGGACCGAATCAAGCAGGAAAAGGAAATATTTAGTGGTAGTTGGCATTAATACTGCTTTCAGTAGCAGAAAGAGAAGGGATTCAGTCCGTACAACTTGGATGCCACAAGGTTCATGGCACTACTTCTTTACGTCTTTTGAATTTACCTTAGCACTTAAATGAAGCTTATTTTTAGTATTGTCTAATGCCTGTCCTTCTCTTCTTCTTCTTTCTTCTTCTTCATTTTTTTTTTTTCTACATAAATCAGGAGATAAAAGAAAGAAACTTGAAGAGGAGAAGGGTATCATAATTCGATTTACCATAGGTCACAGGTGCGTGATCAGTTATGTCTAATGTTGACCATTTATCCATTGTCTCATCATCTCTTGTTCATCCATGTTATGTCTTTTGGTTGATTTTCATGCTTCTCAATTTATGCTGATATCTACTGTAATATTAGCTGTTCTTCCTATTGCCATCATGCATCTGTTTCAAAATTTCAAATATCACACAAACGATCTGGCCACTGTAGGTTGCTGAGATTGTGGGCTGATATTTGTAACATTATTGGCTAGAAGGTAAATAGAATTAGTTCACCAAAAATTGGATGCTCACATACCGATTCATAACTGCAAATGATAAAAGAGAAACCATAAGACATATGTAAAAGGCATCATGTGTACTGCTGTCAAAGCCTTGCTACTCCATCTAATCACCAGAAATAATTACGTTTCCCATTTCATTGTTGATAGCATGTCTTTGGTACAAGATCGGATGGTTTAATTTCTGTGAAATCTGGTCTTAACTTTGAAGAAACAGGAAAAGGACCTATAGCTCTTTAAAATAGAAGCAATGTGAGAGGCAATTTGCTAATGACAACTGCAACATTCAGTAAAACGCCTGCAGTTTTGAATTGCAGTCATTTTTCCATTATTTTTGTATCAGAATCTCGTGGAGTGCAATTAGCTCAGATTGAAGATTTCTCAATCTTTAAAGCCAGTCTATATGCCTACAGATGTGAGTTGATGATGAACAATATGGTTGACTTTACATGGTCGATAGTTTCCCCACAACACAGAGTCCTATTAGGGTCTTCTAATTTTTTATCCTCCCTCATACTCCAACCAATAAATGTTTCATCTTGACAATTTAAACATCTATAATTATGACAACATATTAAAATATGATAGACTTATTTTATAATTTTAACTATCCAAGTTATCATAATAAAATCTTATTGTTGGGAGTAAGAGAGGGCTCTAATAGCTCCCTACAACATATGGACTTAATGGGAACCTTGAGAATTATCTTATCTATCCCTAGAGAAATATTGTTAGCTAATATCTAGTGGAAAATTGAGTCCAAGTTGCAACTTTGGAGATGTGTAATGAAATTATTGATCTTCGGAGGCTCATGTCAACTGGGAAAGGAATTGCCTTTCTTTCCCATTTGTTCCATTTACTTCTAGTCTTCTAATTCTAAGTCTTCCTTTGGAAAGAAAATCAGTCTTTTGTAAACCTTTTCGGATTTTCCAATTCTGAGTTCATGCATTAGCATGACTTGGTTTAATTTCAAAACCTTGTATTGTCTGGCTATTTCTGGTCATTGAAAAACACAGAAATATTGAATTTAGTTTTCTTTGCTGCTTTAAATTGGCCTTGCGGTTGCTAGTGCTATGGCAGGTGGTATCCTCGACAAGGCTATCGAAGCAGAGGACAAGAAGCATGGCGATTTCTTGAGGCTGGTACTGTTGAATACCATTTCCCACCATTTTTCATAGTCTACTGTTGATAGCAATATTGGCAACGTTTCCATATGTGTTATCCGTCTGACCTTTGTCTGGGTACTTGTATGGAAACAGGAACATGTTGAGGGGTACCTTGAGTTGTCAGCGAAGACAAAAATATATTTTGCTACTGCTGTTGCTTCATGGGATGCTGATTTCTACGTCAAAGTTGATGACGATGTGCATGTAAATATAGGTAAAGATGCAAGATTTGACAAATTTTTGTGGGACCTGGCCTTATATAGGTACCAACTCCTTAGTTACTATGAAATAAATAAAATTCTTGAATGATGATGACTCAATACGTGAAAATAATGATTAGGAAATAAATAATGTTTCCTAAATGACGACAACTAAAATATGAAAATAGTGGAATAAAATTATAGCGTTTCTAGATATCCACGAAACTACTAAAATAAAAAAAAATCACAATGATCTTTCGAATATATCAAAACTATGAAAACATATCAAATGAATAAACTCATGTCCTCATCACTGAGCCCTCGTATTGGTGCTCTATCTCTAAGCATTATAGAGGGTAGAAATAGACTGCAACGCATAGATGAAGATATTAATTGATGCGTCCTTGGTTCTCGGTTGTGGTATGGATTAGAGAGTCTTCCAATCTCCCGCTGTGGGTCGATCTGGATCAGGTCCAGTCTCCGTCGCTATTAACCTGGAACTTGCACATCAAAAATTATAAACAAAAGGTCAAAGGATGGCAGAAGGTTATCCCACCGCAAACAATCCGACGCTCAAGTCAGATATCTTCCGTAATAAACGAAGAAATGCACGTTTAAAGGTAAACGTGACAGGAGTGTAAGGATGCAGAGATGAGGGGAGTGTGAGTGGGATGTGTTTGGAGAGCCAGGCTCCGAGAGTTGCACCACTATGGGTGCCTTACTGACTCCGTCGTGATGTAACGGAGGCTCAAGGGAAGAGGGCTAGTTCTTACTTCTTGAGAAGGAAGGGTGAAGGATTGAACACTTGATCTCCAGTCACCGTTTTTGCTTGAGATTGGGCCTCCCCTTCCCCTTAACAGGAGAAGGTATATATAGGTTCCCTCTGGGAGGCTTTAGGAGCCGGGGCTCCTGACAAGCGATTTGCTAGCATTCGTCAGTTGTTGTCTACTGGCGATAGCCAGCGGCGTTAGTTGTTATTTTGCGGGGGCAAGGGGACCGTCATCGGGTGCGAATCACGCCTGGTTTGCCACCTGCACGGGGATTCGCTGAATAGCTTGAGAGGACGGTGTGTGTTGTAACTTGCAGCCCTAACCTTTTCCCTCATTTGCTGGCATCTCCTGAGCTTTCTCCCGCCGCCTACAATTGCTTTGGCAGGCTGCGAAGGCGCGTTGATTTGCTGCTGACTTGGGGCATTACATGGGTTGCACGTTAGGATCCTTTGGGCTTCACAGGGGGGTTTGGGCCTTGCTGCTCGATCGGGCTTATGCCGCTTTGATTGGGCCTTATTGCTCTTGGCCCATTCCCGAGTTGGACCCAACATTAATATTGGTGTCAACCATATTGATACCAAATTTATCAAACAATCGTATTGATATCATACAATATCGGAAACAAAAAATTTATATGAATCATAATCTAACAGAAAAATATCGACCTATATACATTGGCCAAATTTTAAGCATATTGGCGGATATATTGTGGATATCTTTGATACAGTAATATGTCATGATTTTTTCCCATGATATCATGAAATATCAATATTAGGGTGATTTAATACCAATATGAATCGGCTGATGTATTGAATATTGGCCAACATTTCATTCCATGATGCAAAGTAATGCACGTATCTTGGATACATGGCTCAACTTCCAGACAAGATACTGAGCAGTGTCAATCGGATAATGCTCCAAAGTTGCTAATACAAGGGTGCATTGTTGCAGAAGCAATTGCCCTATTACATTCCCATGATTCATATTTGCATGACAGAAGAACATATTTGTGCAAAGATGTCGAAGTTCATGCCTGTTGTTAATATGTGCTTGCTTTTCCATCCACATCTAATTTTGGCATCATCTTTTTGGTTTCTCGGCAGCAACACTGGGAACAACTCTACTTCGCCATCGGTCAAGACCTCGGGTTTATATTGGATGCATGAAATCTGGTCCTGTCCTTGCTCAAAAGTAAGTAGTGCTTTTTATAAAGGCCGCATTAAATAGATTTTATTTTATTTTTTTTCTGATACCCTTTATTATTGGCAGGGGAGTAAGATACCACGAACCCGAGTATTGGAAATTTGGTGAGGAAGGGAACAAATATTTCCGTCATGCAACCGGACAGATTTATGCCATTTCAAAGGATTTAGCTTCTTACATATCGATAAATCAGTGAGTGTATTTTCTCAGAGCGCATTCAACAGAAAAAAGGGGGTTTTCAAATGGAAGATGTGTTTTCAGTGATGAGTTGCCTCTTATTCACTTGTTCTGATTAAAACTCCAGGCATTTGCTGCACAGATATGCCAATGAAGATGTGTCTCTAGGCTCATGGTTTATTGGGTTGGATGTCGAGCACATTGATGATCGGAGATTATGTTGTGGCACTCCTCCTGGTATTGTTCTCTTCACCTTTCTCTCTTCTCCATGTCTGAATTATTCTGCAAGGGGCATTTGGATTGATGAACTTGTGATCATTTGTATGTAATAAAAGTTGTTGCCTTGACATGTGTTTGTATTGGATTGGCTTGTGTGCTATTCTTGATGAGTGTAAAAAATATAAAAGGAATTAGTCAAGTAAAAATCATTTACTTCAATTAATGTTTCTAAAAATACACTAATCAATCTTAATACAAATATGTTAGATTATTTAAGAGTCTCACCATATGTAAGGTATCTAATATAAAGGGTAACTTGGTGCATAAAACTCTCGCTATGCATGAATTTTGGGAAAGGTCAAATCATTTTGTTATTATTATACGCGATTTTACCTTGTACTATGACAACAACTCTACTAGTTGTGCCAAGGTCCCTTTGTATAAGGCATCTAGCATCTACCAATTGATTAGGTCTTTTTTTTTTTTTCCTTTATGGCTGAATAAGAAAGTAGCAGTATGTATTCAAGAAAGACCCAAGGAAGTGTCACCCCTTTTATGGAAAATATACCACCACGCACCTCACCAACCTAGAACCTATATGAAACCTGCTCACAAAGAACTTCATTGAAATTACCAAGGGATTTGTAAATAACAAGAGAATTCTAGTAATCTTAGATAAAAATGTCAGTACTAGTTGTTGCCTTATTAGTATTGGCTGTATCTCATGATACATACTAGTATTAGGCGAAGAGCGTTTGGGGAAACAGTACCAAATGTGTGCAAGGAAAATATGTTTGCGGGCCAATAATTCATCCATGCAAGTAGTCATGCTGCTCACATGGAAAGACTTCGAAAAACCAGAACAAGATTTACCATTTAATCCTTTACCTTTTACCCAAGTCTTTTGAACTTTAATCTCTCTGCCAACTCTCTATATCCTCGTTCCTGGAATTCAGGACTTTTAATTCGACAAACTCTCTGCTTCAATATCCTCAAATAGTTTCATTGCCTTGCTGTCATTACCCAAAGCAAATGAGACCAAAACTTTACCAAATCCATTTTTTCATGAATTGCAGCTGCAATGTCGTTTTAAACATCAAAAGAATTTCTGTCCCAACTCCCAACCTAGGTAGCTAGCAGTTTAGGGGAGACATTAGCATTCATTCTTGTCCAAAATCAGAGCCACATGGAAGATACTCTTCCACAAAGTGAGACTCAAAAATGCAGTCAAATTCAAATTGGAGGCTTTCAATAAGAAATCATCCACTTAATTAGGAGTCAGTTTGCAAAGATTTAAGGTTATTTCTTTAATTTGTTCTCCATTTCTACATTTATAGCTTTCGTGGTAGCTTCATCAATGTTACCCATCAAATAGAATACACTCTAACTAAAATCTTTGGAGATGATTCCGTATTATAATTCAGTGTAAAACTTCAAGACACCCTTGGGAAAATGCACCGGGTGCTGTCACAGCAATCAGCACCTATTCCTTTGGTGCAGAAAACACCCTTCGATTGACTGCACAAACTTTGTGTGACATTTGGCAAAACAACTAAAAGTAATTTAGTAATACAATTACCGCTTTCCATAGCCATGGCCTAATCGATGGCTCCATCTCGCCAACACCTTCAGACGTGTTCACTTCAGAGAAAATCCTTCCATCATCACCAATGATGAGACCACTTCTTAAAGCAGGTGAATCCTCACAAAAACCCATGTTATGGAACATAGAAGAGCTGGGAATAAAATAAGTATTATTTCGGGAAAAAATTACTATTATAATGTGAAATAAATATTACGTTGTTCAATTCGCGTGGCAGAGAAGCTATTCTATTCAAGATTAAAATATTTGTGGTGTGGGAATTACAATTCTAGATGTTTCACTTGGCGGTCAATTGTGACATCGGGCAACAGAGGTGGCCACTGCCAGCAATGGAGTGTCGGTGCTTGTGGGTGACCAGAGCTGGCTGGGGCTGTCAGTGGAGTGTCATCGTTGATCAGGGGTGGTGGTCATTGGTGGCCAAATGGGGATGCAATTCAGTGAAGTCCAAAAACAAAACACCACCTAGTATTATTATTAGTTAGTCCTGCTTCTCTAGTAATTATAATTTTTCCGAAAATAATTATTCATTCCTCAAAGTTTCAACTCAATAAATGAATTGTAATTCCCATAGAATAAGACTAGAATGAAATTACAATTCCATCCAACCAAATAGCTGGCTCATGCTCAACATATGGTTCAAATCCAAGTGAAAAATATATCCCAAAATGTCAGTCTCCTCCGGGGACAAGCCCTTAATAGCTCCACCTTTCTAATGCTCTCAAGTCTCAATCAGCAAACCACTGCTACCTGTTTAGAGCAGCTTCTATGCTGCTTATCAATAGAATCACATATTCCAACTACATATGACACACTAGCATGTTAGTTAGAGCATAGTTGGATTTTCATTCCAGTTTTATTATCTATAAAATAGCAATTTCATTTTTAGGTGAGTGTATAAATCAGGAATTACTATTCTTATGGGAATAATTATTTTTTAGAAATAAAGAGTAAGTAAATCCACACCTATTCTTGGTTTTCATGAACAAATAATTTTTGCTAAATGATCATTTTGCCCCCTAATTGTGGCGAGATGGTGATGGTGTTGGCATAATATTGGTGGTGGGTGGTGGCATCAGGTTAGGGCCATCGGTGGTGATGAGGTGAGAGCAATGGGGTGGTGGCTATGGGCTGGTGGTGTGGTGTGGAAATGTATGAGTGTTGTGCTGGAATATATTTTTGTGAGGATAGTAAAAGGTCATTAATTCCTTTTTTATTAATGTTGTCATTTCTGTTGAAAAATTAATTCTAAACTCAATTTCCAATTATTTGAAGTGACTAATCAAACATGACAATATTAACCACATGTACCGCAAGAACCTACTTGTACACAGCTCCTGGAAACACCAGCCTTTGCTGGTGGCTGAACCACAGATAGTCTGGATAAACTTGTGAGAGTAAGAGAACATAAACAGTCTGGTAAGTTGCGTCCTCTCCAACTGCATATGCCTCATCTTCCTATGCCACCGTTGATGAACTCATCCTTCTTCATTATTGTCACAATGAGAAAAATGGCTCAAACATAATCCAATCTTGAAAAACAAACCTCTATAATTCTTCCATGGTTTCACCCTAATGAGAGACTAGCCAAAAATTTCACTAGCTCAAAACCTTTGGATAAAGCAACCATGGAAAGATTCACAAGGCCGTGCAAAACCCTTATCCACAAAACAGCAATTGCTCACCCTGTCTCTTTACTCAAACACCACAACATCCCCATTCTTCACCCCACTGCAACTAAAAACCACACTCACTTTCCATTGTGATGGAAATTGATGCAGTGACCATGACTAGGACAAAGAATAAACTCCATCTAAATCAAAAGCACATTGAGGAACATGAAGAAAACAGAAGGAGAAATGAGAGAAAGAGAGAGAATCATTGGTGAGAAAATGTGCCAACAACAGGAATGGGTGCTGCTAGAGCTAAAAAAGTGTTTGGGATCACAAACTCCTATTATGAGCTGGGTAAGCACCTTTTAGTTATTGTTCAGAAATTTTTTGATTTATATTTTTTATAAACATAATACTGTTTATGGTTATGGTAATTATAATTACTTCATTTTTTTGTTTTTATGTTGTCTATAATTTCATAAACTTTATACATAGCTATATATATAGAGAGAGAGAGAGAGAGAGAGAGAGAGTTAATACAAACTCCTCCATACTTGACGTGATATCAGAGATAACGATTGTTGTTGCCTGATCTACCATTGTGTCTTTCAGTGCAAATAGACTGTTAGCATTTGTATATTGTCTTGTGATATGTAATCCCATCATTTTTAATTCCTTCATCTTTAGCATGGTATCAGAGTCCATGATCCTCTTTCATTGCAGATAGACAGCTAACCTCTTGGTATTGTCCCGCTGCCTAACCAAATACATATTTTTCCCAAACAGTCCAGCTGTTTACTTTGTTTCTCACATTTCTGCCTTTGCTCGGCTTTCTGCCATTTTCCCTGTTTCTTCCCAGTCCATCTGGTTCTTTTGGTCCATATCTTGGTTGCTTTCTTTCTGTTTTTCTCTACTCAGTTTTCATTAAAGCCAAACATGCACTTCCACATTCACTCTGTCTCATTGCTTCCCTCTGTTCTTTTTCTTCTCCAACTGATCTAAGCACCTTCTTCTAGGAAAATCTGTGTGATCGAGTGTAAACAGTGAGCAAGAGAGAAAGCTGCAATCTTCAGCGTCACTGTTTCATTATCGTTAGATTAGTACTCCACCCTGGTACCACCAATGCCGTCGATGTTGCAATCACTGATGTTATTGCAGTCATCAAAGGTCTTAGCGCTCATGCTTCTTTTGTTCTCTATTCGATGAATTGTTTGCCCTACTCTACTTTTACTCATTGATTGTCATTGGTTCAATCTGCTCCCGCTGCTGCCTTCTCCTGTGCTGTAGAACATGGCTGGAGTATCTTGTGCTGTACCATCGCCATTTGCTCTATCAAGATGAATATATTGGTGTTAAATCGAGGCCGCCGGATGTAAACGTGTCGTGCCAACACAGCACATGACTTATATATCCCAGCATAGCACAGCACATGGCCTGCGTTGTATTAGAGTAGCCATGCCATGGAGCGACACGTCATGGTCCATATTTAAAAATGATGCCAAAATTCAAATTTCAAAAACATGCAGGTAAATTTTTAGTCAAAATACATTCATAAACGTATCAGGCAGAGGTCAGACGTGAATACTCTTAACAAGTGCAAAATATTTCTAACAAAAAAAAAATCTATTTTATCCAGTTATGGAATATGCGAACACAAAATAGTCATAATAAAAAATAAAAAATATTAAAAAATAAAATTACATAAAATATTATAAAAAAAATACATCATATTTTATTTATCTCATCGAATATTTTTAATATTACAATTTAAAAGAGTAAAAAAAAATACATTTAGTAATAACTCATT
>JAOVVI020005998.1:0-15992 GCA_028571085.2 Nepenthes alata
ATGAACTTTATTTTTAGATGTGAGATAGAAGTCACTGCCCTAAAGATTACTAAACATGGCCAACCATTGTAAATTGAGGGAAGATCCACCACCAAAACGTTTAGCATATGGGAAGTATTATAGGATATGTTCCTAATATAATTTAAAATTAAATGGTTTTCTATACTTCCGTCAGATCATTGTCCAGTCCATATAATGGACAATTAGATAGTTACATTTGATTCTTTTTAAGCCATAATGTAATGAATGTATCGAGATAAAGAATATTTCGTAAATGTTTATTATCAATAACGACTCAGTTTAGTTTGTAGTCCAGGACTCCATATGAAATCAGTGCTAATATTTAGATTGATCATCTCCCTCTGGGTTTTTTATTGGTTTAGACCACTTTAAAAATTTCTCATTTTTGATTTGCATCAAGACATTTGTTTAGGTGTTGTTCAATGGGGTGATGTTCAACTGCTTGTACTCATTTTGTATTCTAACTCGGTTCTTAGCTGCTTCTTGTGATCCCGAGAAGATGAATTATTGCCATTCCTCTTTTTTCCACATTTCGGCATTGGTTGTTGTCCACACTCTAAGTATTTTGTTCGCTTTGCTTCATTAGCCTCATCGGCCTTAATGTATGCTTGGGTGATTGTCTCTACTTCTAGGAATGTCTTTAGTTCTTGTTGGACAAGATACTTGAAGAAACTCTGAGTATTTTGTTCGCTTTGCTTCATTAGCCTCATCGGCCGTAATATATGCTTGGGTGATTGTCTCTACTTCTAGGAATGTCTTTAGTTCTTGTTGGACAAGATACTTGAAGAAATTTCTCGGTTGTATTATGGCCTTCAAGGAATTTGACTTTACATCATTGGTGAGCTTTGATATGCCCCAAGACTCAGCATTAAATAGGGCTAGAGAATGCTTCATGCTCCCATTCAGACCTTGTCGAACCCTAACGGGAAATCATAGCTTTTTCTTCATTCGATTGGAGGCAAACTAAGATAGGAACTGGTCCATGAGTTTCTAGAAAGATTAATTAGATTTCGGTGCTATCAAAATCAAATCCTTACATCTCCCTTAAGAGCCAAAGGAAAACACAGACATAATACGGTATGCTCAAGATTTTGGAAGCCTAGCAACGTCTAACTGGTCCATTGGATCGATACTCCCATCATAAGACTCTAATGTAAGCATTTTTTATTTTTGAGGGAGTCAATGTGCCTTGATATCCCGAATGAATAATGTTTCGCCCAATTCAGTTTATTGTCTAGTCATACTATCCGGGAAGAGTTGCTACTCAATTTGTTTTATTCTCTTATCCATCTCAATCACATAGGCAATCCTTTAGAGTTAAGGAACATCCTTAACTTTTGAGTGGTTAGTAGATATGTGAGGTCTTGCTTAATTGGAAGAGTTTTTGACATGATGCTACAAGAACTTTTCTCCCATACTGAAGGATGTCCCGAGACCTGGGTATGCAAAGGATTACATCATTCGGGACTCTCCTCCTTGGTTTCAAAATTTAGTCATCCTTCAAGCCGAGTCGAATTTTTGCAGGGAGAGACTTCTTACTTATCCAAGATCCTTGAATGATGTTGTATTCCTTTTGATGCAAGTTTTCTTCCTTTGAACCTTTGTTTGGAAGTGGACACTCGGGAGTTCGGGGCTGGGACTCCATGTGTTTAACCCTCCACTTTTTCCTGCAAGGATTTTAACATCCTTGACTTTGCTTTTAACTTGGGCTACCAAGGATTCAATGTTTATATTCGCTATTAGATGAACGTTTTTGTAACTATTCTTTGTGGGGTTGTGGCCATGAGATGTAACATCCTATAACGGCAAACTTGCTTGTCCTCGCACTCTCACATTCATCATTTTTTCTTTTGTTGATAAAATGGAAATAACTTTAAAGATCTAAATCGGGATGCAAACGAATAGCTTGATTACGTTCCTACAAATGGTGCAATGATGTACTTGAGATCTGAATTATTGTACGAATTAGAGAGTCAAACAATATATTTAACTAATTTGAAAAAATGAGGATCGAGTTTTCGTAACTATAATTCCAAATCCTACACACCATAATAATACAATGAAAGGTAATAGGTATATTGGATTTATTTCCTAATATATCTTCCGATACTCAAATTAGTAATACTTTTGAGGAAAATTGAATGAAACGAGGGGAAATAGAAAACAGGTATGAGTGTGGAATGAATCAAGTTAGGAGGATTAGGCTCCGATATTCTAATTATACTTACAATAGGCAATTGTTTGCCAAAATATTCAATGCCCATTTTCTTAACTAGGGTTCTATATTTATAGTTTGGTTAATAATCACTTCATTTGTCTGAAATTGGTGTGACTATTATCTAAAGTATTATACTGTGTTAAGTTTAAACTATTACATTGAATGTGTAACTATCCAACAATTAAATCTGGCATTCATATGGTCAATACTGTTTGTTTTAATATGACTGATCATTCCCTAATTACATGTAACAATTTGATAAGTTTATATATTTTATTAATTATTTTTTTGAGCCATTAATTGTCTCAATCTTCCACATCTCCGGTCACCCGATCACTCGATCAATTGGCTGAAATTTCAGTGAGCTTGTTCTCCAAAGCGGTTTCGTGTCTAGTTGATAAACTCGTATTCATATTAGGTAGGAGATCTTTATTTGGACTATACCTAATAAATATTAAGAAAGAAATTATCTCTTTGAGGATACATTTCACAAGGTTCCCATAGCTTTACATCATTATCAATTTTTCATAATTTTTATTTTTTTTTAACCGAACATGTTATGATATATGATTAGATTAACATACAAAAAGCTTAATCTAAGTTGGTTAAGAGCTTCAAACAATATGCGTGCATTTATAGTTAGGCATAACAAAACAAAACTTATTCTCACTATTATTATCCTCTCATTTTATTCTTAGGCATGGCCCTTTCATCATTATTTTTTTCACTTGGAATATTTTTGGATTTTAATATTGTATATTTTTATCATATCTGGTATGTAATTTTAGAATAAAAAAATTACCAAAGTATTGTTATTGCTTAGTTGCATTAATCCTTGCATATGTGAATTTTAATGGAGCAAATAATATTCTCAGCTTTGTACATTAGATTGTGTATATGCATTTTATAATGTGAGATAAAATTGCATATAATATACCTAATCATGATCTAATTCTTTTTTGAATCCCTTGCAGACTTGGCTCTTATCTCCCAAGATTTTCACTCATCCAACATCTTGCCAACTACAAGACATTGTCACCAACAATTAACCAAACTGATACTAAAAGATTCGGTTCTTGCATATATCAGAAGCTTACCACATGGCAGAACTATTGCACAAACAACTTCGAGGAGGCCTTGCTTCCATTTAATTGGAGATACAAAGTCATGTTGCAAAAGCACCAAAATTGGATTTCAGATTGATGAGCAAAAATGCAAAAAACGGAATCCAAATTTAATGAATTTTGCAGACAGATCCAAACGTTCCTGCATCACAATCCAATACCAAGGCTCCTCCTCCAAGTTCTGACTCAGCAACTACAATAAGTGAGCATCAGAAAAGCAAGGGATGTTTTTCCTCCAACTAAAATCAAAGATATGGAAGGACAATCAATAGAAAATCAGCAAGTTTGTCCCATGTTTTTCGTCCCCAGATGAACTATATTTTGATCAAACAGCCATGTTCTCCACAATACTACGTGCCACATATATGTTCATCAGGAAAAGCTTCATGTTTGTGACAATCACCCGAGTATAATTGAATCAAAAATTTAACTTCACTGCCCTATCTAAACCGGGTAACTTTTGAAGCTTCTGCATCAGTTGACTTGAGGCAGCTGAGGCATCACAGAGGCAAGGTCCGCCCTACTAAAGGAAAAAGGTTCCCCGCAGTCCTCAAGATGGGCAGTCAAAGGCTGACGTTATTGTATTCAGAGAGTAACTCACGTGATCTGAGAAGTTATATGCTAAGGTAATGAAATTTCTTTTCCTACATCAGAAAGAAAGATGACTATAAGTTGGGAAACCAAGCCACCAGGTGTCTGATTTATGTGGGGAGGAGAAGTCTTGTGAAGCTAGATAGTGATTTCATATAGATTTGTCTGTAATTATTCTGAACTTGATTACTCGGAGGGTTTAATTCTCCCCTGACAATACTCTAACTTGACCAAGACCGAATTTGATGAATTGGCCTAGCCTAGGAGTTGACTACTCTCCAAGTTTATTCAAAACAAAAAAGATAATATTGCTGTCTTTTGGACGAGAGTCACTGTGAAGGTAGTCACAGGGTTTTTCCATGGAAAATTGAGCAAGGTGTTTGCTGTTATCCAACCTGTTACATTGGGAATTTTGTACAATTGTTCGGTTTTCCACTGCTTTCCATCCCTTTGTAAATTATCCAATATTGGTTCACAGTCAATAACATCTTCACATTCCCTTACATTCAATTTTGTATATTGTGTTCCAAATCTTTACTACATGAGCTAATTTATCAAATTGTAATTTCGATAGTTTCTTGGGAATGAATTTTTGACATAAGATAACTGGCAGGGGAGATGGAAGAGAAGTCAAAATTATGTTAACAAATAGATTATTAGTAAAATATAATGTGCAGAGAGGCAGGCAACTAGTTCAAATAAGAATATAAAAGCATTGATGGAAATCAACTATAATACAACTGCCCCGGCATGCATCAGAGAAGTTAATCAATTATGAAGACAGAAATTAGCAGGCAATCAGGGTAAGCAAGCACTAGAAGTTGTTCCAATAGCAATAATTCCTAGTAACTTACCGCAGACAACCCCTTGCTGAATCCACAACCATTACTCCTTCAAGTTCGGCACACATCTGCCATAAAAAACACAAGAAAATGCAACAAAAACAAACAAAAGAACAACAAACAGATAAATACATATTTCTCAAGTATCGTAACAGAAATGAATTAATTTACTTTATTGCAATAAAAACAAACATATACAACATACATTTCTAAAAATTTAGTCCAACTTGGCAAATCCGAAGCATAGATCCACCATGACTACTGAGCAAAATCAGGAGAAGAACACTACACGACAGTTACAAATGGATTCCCCAAATTTACAAGTCTGCTCGGTATGCACCCAAATAAAGACTAGTGCATACAAATCAGCTGTTTGCTCCTCAAATAATGGCATGAGAATGGCGATGCTGAACCCCAGCCTGATAAAGTGCGAGTTGATGTATGGCTTCATAAAATAAATCCCGCAGCTCAGGATACTGAGCCATGATGAAACGAGTTGCACCCTCAAGAGCGTTCAAAGCTCTTGCTTCCTCAAGCGCCTTGCTGTTCCCAACATTCACAGAAAGATGACATAATAGGACAAGTCCATGCCTCTTAGCAAGATCATTGGCCTTTAACAATTTCATTATAAGCGGAACTCCCTTGAACTCAATTATTGCTTTGGAATGCTCAATCCGATTATAATTGTCCGGAGAGACAAACTTCCCCAAGGAAATTGCAGCTTCGGCGGCCACAATAACACAATTGCTCGCAAGTTTAGCAACCAACGGTCCCATAATTCGAGATTCCTTAGCAGGGAAGGTACGAGCTAGAGACCCAATAGCTTTTATAGCCGGAATTTGGATATCAGGATTACTTTCCTCAATTAGCACTCTTAGAAGCTGGTCCAAGACCGCCTTAGCAGGCGGGGAAGTTGGCTTCCAGGCTGCTTTCCTGAGCTCAGGATTGGCTTCTGCCACCGCAGCAATCTCCATTACAGTCATCAAACAGTTGAGCTGCAACTCCCCTCTCGCGGTCTCGATATTCTTTGCCAGACATAGTAGCCCTTTGGCTTCCACAATCTTTCGACTGTTCAACAAACTCCCCTCACACAGTCTCCACAGGGCCAAAGCGCAGCTTGTCTTAAGCTGATACTTAACCTCATCCGTCTCGTCTTCTCTATCTCTCTTATTAGAATGTCCACCCCTGCTTACACCCTCGAAGGAGGAAAACGAAGACCCGTAATGAGCTTTTTGATAATTTTGATTCTTAGCTAATTCCTTATTGATCTGAACAATGGAGAGTAAACTGGCCTTACCTCCCTCAATCTGATTATGATCATCCAAAACTAAATCCATCAACAAGCACGAAACGAGCCGCTTCATCACATTTTCTTTCCCAAACTCCTCCCTCGCCGTCTCATCTACCTCCGCCATCCGGGCCACCAAATTGGCCACCACAATGTCCACCTTCATAGAGGATTCACCTAGAACTTGCACGATTATAGGTATCCCATTCTCAGCAGATATTACCCTAGTCCTCTCCTTGTTATCCACCAACGCTGAGAGCGCATTCACCGCCGCTATTTTCCCTTCTGCCGATCCTCCTCCGTCCTTCAACATCTTCAACAGCCGCGGAACCGCTCCTTCCTCCACGATCATCTTCTTGTTCCGATCATGATTCCTGGCCAAATAAGCTAATTCGTTCGCCGAATCGATGCGATACTTCAATTCGCGGCCCAATTCCAAAGAAGCAGTGTGAGACCAAACCCAAGCAAGTGTTGGATCGCTGCTGGTAATTGGAGGGAGAGCAAGGTTCGCTGCGTCGCCGTCGAAGTGGCTGAGAAGCCACTTCAAATTAGCGATCGAAGATTCCAGAAGGTTCGATACCTTCTTGAAGTCTGCCAGAGTCGTCATGGCAAAGACATGACTGAGGAACCCCCTGTGCTTGCACTTTCGCATGAGGGATTGTGCACGCTCGAGGTTCTTCCATACATCGGCAATAATCCGGCGGATCGGGCGGTCGTATGAGGTCTGAGCCGGCGTGGAGGTGGCGAGGCGGACTATTGATCGGAGCATGTCGGTAATTCGCTCCAATTGAATGGTGAGTTCGAGACACTCGAGCTTTGATGAGTCGGCCTCCACTGCGGATTTGCGGACTCTCTCGGCAAGCAAGATTGTTTGCGCGAGCTCGTTCTGGAGCGTCTTCTCTCCTTCAACAACGCTGGCCGAAGCCGCCATTTTCCCCGGAGAGAGAGAGAGAGCGCCCGAGAGCGAGAGAGATACTTGTGACGATGCTGGCCGTGACAGAATTTTCAATTGTAGGAGAAGAGAGAGAAGGGGCCGTCGAAGTTTTCGCTGACGTTGAACGTTATGATAAGAAAATTAATCAGTGCGTTCCGACATACATACCCTGGATAAATACGCCTTTGGGGGAGCGGGGTCGCCCGTCGCCTAACATGGACCGTTGGATTCACGTATTTATTATTTATATTGTATAATTTTAATCGTTTGATTTTAAATTTAATTAGACAATTTAAATTAAACTTCATCGTATAAAATCCTAATTGTTCGTTGCTCCCAATCCGACAATCATGATTTTAGTGTATAGTGATCCTAATATTTTTGAATTAAAAATGACTAACATCGACCATCATTTTTATTTTATTTATCTCCTCTCATCTCTCCTCCCCCGTTCTCTCATCTTCCATCTCTCTCGTCTTCGTCTTCTGCGTTTTATTTTCTCATTTAATCAGTTGTCGTCGGCCATTCCCCTTCCCTGATTAACCGTTTATTTGTTATCTATAAGTATTTGATAGTTCTCTCATTTTGGGGCACACGAGTATCAGAGAAGTGAAAATATGGTCAGGCTATTGTTATTGTTGCCATCGCCGTCATTAATCGGTGCCGGAGGGAGCGTCGCCGTGATTGTTACAAGCCGCCACTACAGTAAACATCACCGTTGTCCGTCTGTGCCGAAACCGATGCTATCGCTAACCCTAGTCGTTGCTTCAACATCGTCGCAAATCAGACAAGTAATCTTTCAGCAAGTAAACATTCTTACTTTTTATAAGTAAAATCTCTCCCTTCTAAAAATATTCCTCCTTTATTTTTGATATAAATCTATTCTTCCTCACTTTCAGGTTCCATCGACGCCGTCCATCGCCTCTGTTACTTTGTCATCGATCTTGTAGGCAGTGTTGGGCAAGGAAGTGCTGATTTTCTTTCTTGTTTGATGAGGCTCCCCGGCTGGCTCTGTTAATCATTCACCTCTGTGACCTTTACCTGTTTTTATGGTCACCGGTCACATTTCATCGATTTTGCTAAATGCTAGTGGCTGAAAGTCAGAGGCAAGAGCACGCCATAAAACCTCATTCACTAGGATCAGCAATCGCGCCGAATTGCTTAGCCTTTGAGCACATGACCATAAATGGCAGCTTAGGAACACGCATCATCAAATATCACCCTTTCATGTCGGTGGAGATTTCCTCCATTTAAGTCATCAAGTATGAACTCATCTGCACTGCCCCTCAGCTCCCCCGTAGCCTTGGGACAATAACCTTGACACTTCCCTGTATGTTGGTCCGTGAGCATTTGAGATTTATTCTGGTATTACGTCAGTAATTTGATGAACATGAATACATTTGTGGATACAGGCCTCAACTGATCATATCGTATACGTGTATTATAACATTTTTTCTATAATGTCTACGGATCTATCATTGGTCAATGTAAATACCTATTTTGTTGATACTTAAGTGTTGTTGATGCTTAATGTAAATTCAGTAGTGGTGTTTGGCAAGCTAAGTCTACTTGAAGGTGCATTGTGAAGTGTGGAAGTTACCCAATTACCAATCAGTTGCTGATTTTGACCAGCCAAAAACCTCTTGTCATTTAAGATATGCAATAGTGACCGTGATTATATTCATGATTATCTAGGTTTTTATGGAGCCTCTTCACATATTCGACTGCTATTTTCGTTGTCAATCTTTGTGAAACTTACGTACAAAACTCACTATGTCAGATTTCAACCTTTATCATCATTGGCGGTCTTGTTGCAAAAACAGGCTGCTCAAGTTTAGTCTGTGAGCCTTTATGATAATCTTCTAAAGTGTCTCAACGGGCACTGCATGGTTTAACCTCAAAATTCTCATATTAGAATTTTCATAATTAATAGGAATTGGGATTGCCGCTAACAAGTAACAATGATATATTTAACAAGTAACTTGGACTATATGAAATTAAGAGCTTCCATTCTTATTTTTTTTATTGAAAAATACTCATATCTGAACAATTATAAATGAAAGACCAAATAATATACCTGTCGCCATAATGGTGTGAGCATTTTTAAAGACCATGTAGCATGATAAGTCCTCTTCCATGATAGGAAGCCCCTCCCGCAATTTGATCTTGGATTCCCATCCAAGAAACGCATTTGTCTTTGTGATGCCTAGCTTTTTCTATTTGGGGTCATCTAGAGTGCTATCCACCGTGAATATGTTCACATTAGGGTTGATGAGTTGCACAACACTGATTTGTGGCCCTTGTGCAGTCTTGATCTGAAAGAAAGATGGTTTCCTTAAATTAGTGGATTCATGAAGATAAGGTCATAAAAAATGAACCATTGTAGGTTTAAACTCCTAAAGCTTCTACAACCTCTTGATCTCCATTTGAAATTTCATATCTCAAATTTTGAGACACAATCATATATTATTTTTACAATACGATCAAATAAATCAGAATTAGTAATATGATACACACATATAAAAAAATCAGTAAGTTGGACATGATACACAGTGAGGTACCTGTAACAATTACATATAAGTCATTCTAGACGGTTGACATTAATGACCTGATATCAGGTAAGGCGATTGACAGTGATGATCCGATAGTTGTATAACTGACTGATGTTCGCTGTGCAATAATAAACTAGGCGTACTAATCGTTACCTAAGAAAAAATGGAATTAAATTATATAAATTTAATAAATATTATTTGATAAGTTTTCTAATTAAAAATATACCAACTTGATCCTTTTTCTTACATTTTCATCTTTTTAAATAACTTTTGGGTTATTTGGTCTCTTTTCGTCTATCATAATTTCTTACCCCTTTCACACTTCCATCGGCAAGTTGTGAAATATCCATATTTCTTGTCTTATCACCAATATGTAAATTTAAAAGATTCTATACTATCTCATCCATTTTGGCAATATTGTCATTATTTTTTCTCTTGTCCTAATATAGCCTTTAATTAACAAGTAGTTCCTCATAACCTTTGATATCATCCTTCATGACCACGACTGTAAGTCATCATCTGATATTGTGTAGTCTCAACACAAGGTAGGTATGTAAGATCTTACATTTCTTATCCACTTACTAAGTATATACTTATCGGGATGTCACACTAAAAAATAACCCTCACTGAATGCCTCGGATTATCTTGGAATGCAAGGACATATTTGGGATCCTATCATGAGAGAAAACACCAGTTGATACTTCCACCTTCTCATACTGCATCATTTTGAATATAATTTACGTATATATTTTTGTCAACTGTCCCATTAAAGGAGAATTGGTCATGATTAAATTTGATAATTTTACCTTAATTCATAATTTGTAAATAATTTTCTTTCACGTTTCTTCTTCACAACTCATTCAAATGATGAAAAACATCTCTTAAATTAATATTAAATTTTAGATGTATTTTCAAATCACTAATCAAACCTTTTAAAAATTATATATTTCTAATACTCAATAAAAATATTTTCCTCATGTAACAATATGCCCATTTATAATGTAGTACGTATATTTCATCCAATCACGTGTGGACATATGACTTTCCTTCATTGGATACCATGCTAGCCCCTACATTCTCAAAGTCGAACTCATCAATTATTTAAAAAAAATACAATATTTAAATGTAGCCAATAAGTTTAAATGGGTAGCTAGATGTTTAATAATATTTTACAAGATATACCATGTACACAATTCATGATAGGTACTAGTCATCACCAACCTAAGATCTTTAGGTATAGCGGTATCCTGATCAGTAAAAATGATGATGTGAATCTTGCCACCATAACATAAAAAAGTCTCAAATAACCAGGCAAATAACTTAGCTATCTCATCATATAATAAAATAACACCAAACATCAACATATGCCTATGGTGGTTAAACCCAATAAAGATATCGAAATGTCTTAAACATTTATTCGCTTCATAAGTAGCATCAAACATTACAACATTTTTAAAATATTGATAATCTAATATCATCTCTACATCAACCCAAAAGATATTAATCATACAGTTATCGGGATCCAACTATAACTTATAGAAAAATTTAGAATTCTTCATTTTTATTTTTAGAAATATATCAAAATAGCCCCTACCTTACCATGTTGCATATACCGTTGCCGCCTGACACAAAGGTACAACTTTTGGTCTTCTGCTATATAACCAACTAAATCACTACCACCCGCATCTATTACCTTGAGCTCAAATGTCTCACTTGGTTTCAATCCAGTATCATGAGCCATTTCAATAAGTTAACTCTGTGTGCCTGACACTTTACTTTATGATATCAAAAATGTCTTATTTCAGCCAGTTCATGTTTGTGATTATGTTTCGACACGAACGCTTTAACAACAACTTTCGTTATCTCTCTAACAAATACCACTTCTAGTATCCCTCACATCCACATCGGGGCTTTCACATTTTTAGTATATTTTCTCCTTTACTTTTATTTATTCTTCTCTTACCTTCTTTTGTGCAAGTAATCCTCTTACAAATTTCAATATCATTAATCTTTAACTTTCTTATAAATTTTTTTCGTATACAGAAATTTATTCTTTTATAATAATTCTTCCAATATTGTCAAATTTCATATCAATTAAAAAGTGTAATCATTTATTATCTATAAAATTCTATTTTGAATCATTAAATAGTAACATATGCATTAATATGACAATATAGTTTTAACTCTAAGACAAAAAAACACAAAACCTCTAAAGTTAAATACTAGAAAAGTAAATCAAATAAAAAAAATCAATGAAGAGTGAAACATAACACATAGAAGTAGAAAATCATTAGACGTAGATATAAAAAATATATAATTATTGACCAACTAGTGTTTGAAAATCAGATCCGTAACAATATTTGGTGTAAACTGGACATTACCACTGTTGGAGTAAAACACACGGAAGGCACGGTGACCGAGCGGACACGATTCTCGGAAAGCAACACTGAACAGAGCTCTCGGACGGGCGAGAAATGTAATGATAGAAAAGAGGAGAATACACGAAGGTTTAACATGGAAAACCCTTCTGAATCAAGGGAAAAGCCACAAAAGTATACACTATAAAAGGGATTGTTTACAAGTATTAGCTACGCAAGCTCAAACGAAAGAAAATAATCTCAAGTGTATAATTTCTCTCTAAAAGTGTTTCTCACTCTATCTTCTCAACGAATCTTACCCACAGCTCTCTCAAGACTCTTTCCTACACAATGTCACAGCTCTTGGTGAAGCTCTCAAACTCACCAACTCCCTCCTATATATACAAATATACAACCACCCTAGGAAAGCTAGCCACCCACCCTAGTGGTTGGGTGGCAGAGCACGTCGCCTGCCAGGCGCACACCTGGCAGGTCTGCAACACCTTGAAAGTTATAGTTGCCACCAACTTCCAATCAGATTACGCCATCAGTCTGCCCGCATTAATTGCTGCTGCAGAATAGGCCAACGTTATCATGACTTGAGTCATCGTTCATGTCCACCACTCGGACATGACTCCTTTAATAAGTCATCGTCCAATTTTTAAAGTTCTCGGACTTCACAAGAGTCCTCATCTACTCGGGAGTGTCCCCAACAAATACCACTATGGTGGCTGAAAGAGAATGGGATAGAGGAGACAAAGGACGAAGATAGGGATTGGCCAACCAATTGAAGCCTGCTGGGGTTTTCATAAGTTGGTGTTGGTGTTGGTGTTGGTATTGGCGGTGGGTCGCCAAAGGTGTGTGATCATAATAATGAACCAAAGAATGGATGATTAGGTTTTTAATAGTGTTTTGTGCAATATTTTTTAACTTAGCCAAATTTTTGTGTTGACTAATTTTTTATTTAATAAGAGAGTCAAAAAACAGAAATACAACGTAATTTTTACAAGTTTTACATTGTTTATAATATGTTTAAAAGCTATACTTAGATAGTTAAAAAATAATATACTCAACCTTCTCCTTTAAGATCAAATTTTACATAGAAAAGGCATCTTTACCTTCTCACTCTTATAATAATATGGTTATATAGATTTATCCCAAAAAAATATAAATAAGTGAAATATAAATTGTATTATTTGACCTCCAATTTATACTTTATGATGTTAGTAATTAAGTAACCCAAATGAATTATAGAGAAAAGTTGTGTTTTGAAGAGGAATCAAATAATTGAGGAATTAGGATATGCTCCTCACTTATACATATATCGCATTTAATCGTGGCTAGTAGAATAGACAATACTCGCGCATGGGACATACTTGCTTATATGTGACTAATAGTATATTTCCCATACATAGTTTAAGGACAATCTTACACACATATATAATGTCTTCATTTATGAGGGACATACAAGTGTGCCATTTTGAGTATATAATAACTTTCCTTCGAGGATGTCCCGGCGGCCCCCTCGCTAGCTTCGACCAGGTCGACGGTAAGCGTGACACCTTCCACCAAAGATGAAGCCAGGCCTTCGAGAACCTCCGGCCCAGAAATGGGTTCCACAAAGATGGCAGCCGACTCCCCAGGCCCCCCAGCCTCCGGTGTCAGCTCAGGCACCGCCAGATATGGTCCCTCCGGGTCGTCGAGATCCACGACATCATCCCTCGCCGCCGTGGCGATGTCTGAAGGCACCTCGGTGGCAGAGCGAGCAGGAGGCATCCCGGAAGGTTGAGATGCCACCTTGCAGACTTCGAGAACGGCTAGTACCGCTGCCGAAGTTGATGACAGCTCGTCGGACTCCCCCTGGTGGCCCACGCTTGTAACCACCTTGCCGATCAAACTTAGAACCTCAACCGGAGAGCTGGCGGTTTGTCTTTGGGGCCTCGTGATGAAGTCCCTTCGGCCTCCCTCAGCCTCTTCAGAGGGACCTCCACTTCTTCGCCATCTGAAGACGACTCCAACAATGAGAAGCTTTCCTCCTCATCACCTCTAGACCGTCGAGAAGCAACCGTGTCCCCGGGTTCTCTCTTACCGGGGCCAGCGACCTTCCATCCCGACGGGGGCCCCCACTTGGCTGCATCGAATGTAATAGAGGTCAAGAAGTAACCTTGGACGGAGAACTTCACCTCCTCAGATTGAAGGGCCGAAATTAGCTCCGCCTCCTCCGCAGCATCCTTAGCGGGCGGCTTTTCATGGAAGAATTCCGAAATCGGGTCCCTTGTATGCGAAAGCTCAGAATCAGGAGGCTCCTGCAGAAAGAAGAATTGGTCTTTCCATCCCTTCACCGAATCGGGGTTGGTTCTGGAAAGCGGAAACCCGCCTTCGGTGAAATTGACACCCGATTCTCTGACTCAGTGAACCGAAAGATCAATCTCGCCGCATTGGCATCAAAAGGACCGCCATGGAGCCGGGCAAAGATGCATAGGGATACCAAATAATGCACGGCGTTGGGATGAAGTCTCGCCGCCGGAACCCTCAGCGCATCCACCAGTGCATACAGCGTGCAGGGCATAGGATAACGAAGCCCCTCTCAGGTGGTGCTCGTACACTGTGATGAAGCCCATCGGGGGAGCGCAGGCTCTATCCAATGCACCTGGAACGCGATAACTCCAGTCGCCGGGAAGACCGTAATCCACCACGAGGGCAGCAATAGCACCCGCAGTCATAACAGACTTGGTATTATAAACACCGTGACGACTTGCCCTAGGAACCTAGGAAGAAGCGGAGTTTTCTCTCTTTTTTGCCATGTCTCTTTTTCTCTATTAACACCATCCCACAACAGAGAAAATTTTGGCAGGAGAAGTAGGTCGTCCCAACTGGTTTAACTAGACAATGAAAGGCCAATGGGCGGGAAACCAGAGCGGCGCCCTCAGCAGATGACCAGGACACGTGCCAGCTTTGCAACACATTGCGGGATTCGAGATCACCCGCAATCATGGCCAAGCGCCAGACTGACCAGTGCATCACCTCCGTCGCCTGACGAAGGCCCACGCCGGCTCCATCATGATAAATAATGGTTCACGACAGTAAAGCCCACAAAGGGGCGCACGGTGGCTAAAAATAAAAGAAACCATCACACAGGCTAGGTGTCCGAAAGATGAAACAGCGTGACAAAATGACGAGTTTTATTGCAGCAACGAGCCCCATTGCAATAGTGATACATGCAAAAAAAAGTTGAAGGGGTGCGGCGGCGACAGGAGCCGCTATTAGCTAACCATCCCAGTGGCCTGTAGAGGAACTTAGGACATGATAATCCACCAACTACTCGCGCGTTCGGGAGCGGGAGTTACGAGGGTCCAGAATGCCGACATGAAAGTTTGAATCCTCAAACAAAGTAAGCCTCCGGCAAAGCCTGATGGCGTCGAGGTAACTCCTCTCCAGAGCAGGATTCACACCTTCCGGCCAAAGCCTTGTCCTCAGCTCTGCCTACAGCTCAGCGACCTCAGCCTCGTGCTGTTCCCTCAGCAGCTCGATCTCGCCCTTGAGGGCCAGTATGCGGGCCTGAGCTCCCACGTTGGCACCAACAAGGCGCATGGCCCTAGCTTCTGACTCAACCCACGAGCCCTCCAAGTGTACCACGCGGCCCTTAACCACTCCGCCTCGACTGCAGCCGCCCCTACACATGGTTCAACTCCCTTGAATCATGGAGGAACGTCCCGACTCTAAGAAGGACCCGCGACCGTGACTTCAGAGCGAGCCCCTCCTGAAGTGTCGGCTCCCGAAGCTCGGAAAGTGTGAGAGCCTGACTCAGACTCATCAGAAGAATGCCTCAATTTGTGAGAGGAGTCGTCCATCAATTTCACAACGAAAAAGCGCACACGAAGAAAGCAAGTTACTGAGGAGCACACTGGCGCAAGGAAATGCGAACCCCTAAGAGAAAGCGAAGCGTTTAAATAGAAAATAACCCCCCGAAAACAGCGACATGGAAAGGTCAAAAGGTGCCAGCCCCAGGCCAACGGGGAACCGGCGCGTGTCAAATCTTTAAAGAATCGCACCTTTCCAAGGCGT
>JAOVVI020005999.1:0-15991 GCA_028571085.2 Nepenthes alata
AGTTTGACTGCCATATTCCTACAACGAACAACATGGTGAACACTCGAGCACAAGTTAGCGTGCCGATCAAAGATGCCACTTCATGTGGCAACTACCCTCCTATGGGCAGTCATATGGATGATCATCTTGACCCCTTTGTGCGTGCGCTCATAATAAGGATGAACGACATCTCTAAGGTCGTCCAAACCATTTGCACACTATTGGATGAGTGGACGAAGAGGGCTCTATCTTTTACCTCCCAAATAGCGACATCCAAATGAAAGAAGAGGGGAAGGAAGCACCCCACCGAGAAGGTCCGTCGGCCTGAAAACCTTGGGACCTATGCTGCAACAAGGTCCCGATGCGCCTAAAGGGTCGTCTGAGTTACAGAACCTGAGAGGATAGCCCCGAGAGACAAAATCCTCGTTACTCTCGTGATGATAGGGAGCCTTTGTACCAAGAGGAGTCTCTCATAGTGTGCACCCTTTGAAGGTTGTGAGCTGTTCAACCTCTTATACCACACAGAACCCCTCGGAATTGAGGATTTTTCTCAATGAGAAGAGGATGGTAGCCCCTCCTCAAATGGAGAAAAAAGTTAAAAAAATATGACATGTTTTCAGAGGGGACACTGGTGGACGAACTGCAGACTTGCAGAGATCACCATTCACGATAGAGATCCGTACACATTCACTCCCTCATAAATTCAACATGCCGAACCTAGATTCTTACGATGGGGTACTAATCCGATGTACCATTTTAACCATTTCTATACTCTCTTGAGCTTTTAAGGCCTGGATGAAGTTGCAACGTGTTTGATCTTTTGCTTAACTCTCAAAGGGGACGCCCGAGCTTGGTTCTATCGGCTTCAATCCAACTTGATTTGGACGTTCTAGGATCTGGCTGACGGTTTCTTGTCACAGTTCGTCTCCAATCGAAGGGAAGAAAAGTAAGCAGGGGCCGAATGAAGGTTTGAAGAACTTTCTGACTTGGTTCACGACCGAGGCTCGGAAGAAATGAGTGCCTTTATATTGACCCTAGAGCCTAGGGACTTCTTTAAGCATCTGCCTCATAAGGACCTATGAACCTTTCGAGAGGTCAAGGTCATTGCTCGAGTTTACATAGCGGCCAAAGAGGCTAACTAGGCGAAACGGCCGGAGCATGTGGACTATTTCTGCCAGAGAACAGTGGATGGAAAGAGGAAGATTGGAGACCACGTGGGCTCCCGTGGACCCAGGAAGTAGCAGAAGGTGGAGCCAACAGCACGAAGGGAGTTCAGGCTCCTGAACCTAACTCCTTTAAATGACTCTCGCACCAATATCCTGATACAGATTCGGAATGAAAAATTCTTCAAACGGGCGAAGGTATTGAAGTACATGGATAGAAGGGATTAATCAAAGTATTGTCACTACCATTGGTATAGGGGTCACAGTACTAAAGATTGTTGAACTCTGTAAAAGGAGATTGAAAACCTGATCTGGAAAGGTCACCTCACCCAATATTTGCAAATACTTGAACAGATCTCCTAAGGAGTAGACGGGGATGAAGCCAAGCAGCCAAGGAACCGAGTGGCAGTCGAGGTCGTCAACATGGCAACAACGCGACCAATGCAAAATGACGCCCCAAATCAACCAAATATGGCCAACGACCGTAAGAAATCGAGGGTAGGAGTTAGGAATGACGTCATTAGTTTTAGTAACGAAAATATTACTCATGTATCATTTTCTCATTCTGATCTCTTGGTTTTATCTGTTCTTGTTTCTAATGGTGATGTGGATTATTTATTGTAATGAGTATTTATTGATAATGAAAGTTCTAGAAATTTGCTTTATTTTGATATGTATTTTAAATTCGGTCTGAAAAGAAATCAGATAAAACTCATCGAGGGACCCTTGTATAGGTTGGACAACGAGCCAGTACCCGTTTAGGGGGTCGTCCAGCTGGAAGTTACGCTGGGGACTTATCCGATGATTGCCTCCAAGATACTTTCCTTCTTGGTAGTGAACCTTTTATCAGTCTACAACGCCATTTTTGGACTTCCCTGTCTGACCGCTTTGGGGCAGTAACCTTGGTCCCACATTTAAAAATGAAGTTCCCCACTCCGTATGACGTAGGACAGGTCCTTAGCGATCCAATAACTGGGCAGACATGTTACTTGTCCCAAGTCACTCAGATACCCCCGGCTAACCAATCGAGGACCTTAACTTCCTTGACGAGACCACCTTGTTACAAGCCCAGTCTAGAGAATTTACAGATCAAATTCCTTTGAATCCCAACGATCCAGAGAAGTATGTTCAAATGAAAAGTTCTTTGCTAAAACCCCTTCGAAGCTAGCTTATCAGTTTTTTTCGGTGAAATTTCGATGTTTTTGCCTAGATACCTGGTGCCATGCCAAGAATATCGATTTGAGTAATTATCCATAAGTTGGGTCTAGACCTCGGTCATATACATGTCTAGCAAAAACGGAGAAATCATTCGGTTGAGAAACTGGTTGCTATTTGTGAGGAAGTGAAAAGACTATTCGATGCTGAATTTATCAGGGAGGTTCAATACCCGGACTGATTATTTAACGTGGTTCTAGTCAAGAAAAGTAATGGGAAGTGGAGGATGTGTGTCGATTTCATCGACGTTAACAAAGCATGTCCTAAGGTTAGCTTTCCACTACCGAAGATCGACCTACTCGTAGACTCAACGCTTGAACATGAACTATTGAGCTTTATGGACGCATATTCGAGTTACAACTTGATCTGGATGAGCTTAGGAGACGAGGAGCACATGTCATTTATGACTGATCAAGGGACATACTGTTATAAAGTCAGGCCCTTCGGACTAAAGAATGTTGGTGCTACCTACCAGCGACTTGTTAACAAGATATTTGAAGCCGAAATTGGACGAAATATGGAAGTGTATGTGGACGACATGCTCGCCAAAAGTAGAGCGACTGATGACCATATTCGTGATCTAGAATAGGTGTTCAATGTCCTCTGGACGCACCAAATGAAGCTTAATCCGACAAAGAATACGTTCAGAGTGACATCGGAAAAGTTTTTGGGTTTCATTGTCTCACATGGAGAGATTGAAGTAGACCTTGAAAAAATCAAGGCTATCCTAGATATGAACCCACCTCGGACTATGAAAGAAGTCCAAAAGCTCACCGAGAGGCTGACAGTGCTCTTTTGTTTCTTGGCCAAGTCAGTGGAGAAGTATTTGCCCTTTTTAAAACCTTGAGGGGGACAAAGGCCGCCAGCTTCTAATGGATGATTGACTATAAATCTGCGTTCCGAGAGTTGAAGAAATATCTCTCGAACCCACCACTTCTTACTTCCCCTCAAGAAGGCGAGGAGTTATATTTATACCTTACAGTATCCGACACTGTCTTGAGCTCAGTCTTAATTCGACAACAGTCCGACGGGTAACGACCTATATATTATGTCAGCAAGGTCTTGACGAACCCGGAGATTTGATGTTCTATGTTGAAAGGATGGCTCTCGCACTTGTCTCTTCTGTTTGGAAACTCCTTCCTTATTTTCAGGCACACAAAATTATTGTTCTGACAGATCAATTGCTAAAAGGAATCTTGCAGAGGCCGGACATGTCAAGACGATTGCTCAAGTGAGTCATTGAGTTGGGTGAATTCAACGTGGAGTTCTGACCGAAGCCGGCCTTAAAAGGTTAGGTCTTGATAGGCTTCATTGTTGAAACAACCCTACCTCTAGAAACCCTCGACCTCGTTGAGACCGACGGTCAGTAAAGAGCTCCAACATGGACCTTGCATGTGGATGGATCTTCAATGCCATTAGGCAGTGGTGCCGGCGTGCTCTTAAGCACTCCTGATGGGTCAGAAATAAAGTACACAATGACCCTGAAATTCTTGACGACGAATAATGTCGTAGAGTACAAGGCATTGTTTGCCGGACTCAGATTGGCCAAAAGAGTGTTTGGCCAAGAACCTAACCGTTTACAGTGACTTGGAACTAGTCATCAACTAAGTACGAGGAAGTTTTGAGGCTTCTAACCCCCAACTTTCCAAGTATTTCTCCAAAGTCTGAAGCCTAACAATAGCATTCGACAGTATAGAGGTATTCACATCCCAAGGGAAGAGAATGAGAAAGCAGACCAACTAGTAAGGATTGCAACGATCAGGATCCTAAGTAGTACGCATGAGAAATGCGTGAAGTTATTGGAATTTCCAGCTAGACGACCAGGATTCAGAGATGATGTAGATAGCCGATACGAAAAGTTGGATGACTCCATACAAAAGATATTTGTTCGATGGCACGCTACGGGAGAACCCAAATGAGGCCAAACGCGTAAAAAAGACAGCAGGCTAGTATACCATCATAGGTGGGAAGTTATACCGACGTGAGTATTCCGTCTCATACCTATTGTGTTTCACGCTAGAATAAACTGATTACGTGCTTGGAGTGGTATACCTTGACATGGACTTTGTACGTAAATGTGAGAATGGCCAGATCTATGGGAACCTCACCCATCAACCATATACAAAGATCCGAATCATGTAGTCACCCTGGCCATTCGCACAATGGGGGCTCGATATACTCGGACCCCTACCAGTTGCATCCGGATAGAGGAAGCTCGTGATTGTCGGGATTGATTATTTCACAAGGTAGGTCGGGGTCATCCCTCTGGCTCGGATCATTAAACAGAATGCAACAGAATTCGTCCGTCAGAGCATTGTATGTATATTTGGTATTCTAGAAGTCATAATAACCGATAATGAGACCCCATTCATTAGCAAGCTGTTCACAAAATATTGTGCTAATTTGAGGATAAGGTTGGTTCACGCCTCCATTGCCTACCCACAAACCAACGAATAAATAGAGGTTACTAACCACACACTACTACATAGTTTAAAAACGAACCATGAAAGTGTTGGGGGCTCATTCGCACAATGGGGGCTCGATATCCTCCGACCCCTACCAGTTGCGTCTGGACAGAGGAAGCTCGTGATTGTTAAGATTGATTATTTCACAAAGTGAGTCGAGGTCATCTCTCTAGCTCAGTTCATTGAACAGAATGCAACGAAATTCGTCTGTCGGAGCATTGATTGTAGATTTGGTGTTCTAGAAGTTATAATAATCGATAATGGGACCTAATTCACTAGCAAGCGGCTCACAAAATATTGTGCTAATTTGAGGATAAGGTTGGTTCACGCCTCCGTTGCCTACCCACAAACCAACGGATAAATAGAGGTTACCAACCACACACTATTACATGGTTTAAAAACGAACCTTGAAAGTGTTGGAGGCTCATGGGTAGACGAGGTACCATCTGTATTATGGTCCTACAAGCCGATGCTTAGAGAGCCGACCCGTGAGACGCCCTTTAGACTATGCTATAGGATTGAGGTTGTCATTCCAATAGAGGTCAGACTGCTCAATCTTCGGGTCAAATGTTTTGATCCACTCAATAATTTTTAAAGGCTCTAGGAAAACCTTGACCTACTTGAAGAGACTCGGGACATGGCACGTTTACGGACGACGGCCTATCAGTAACGGATTGCTTGATATTATAATAAGAAGGTGAAAGCGCTCCAATTTAAAGTGGGAGACTTAGTCCTATAAAGTATTGAAGTTACTAGTAAGAATGCCGACCGGAGTAAGTTCTCACCCAATTGGGAAGGGCCTTTCCTTGTCTCGACCATTCTCTAAAATGGGGCGTACAAGTTACGCACCCAGAATAGCAAGCTTGTCCCTAGGACATGGAATCTCTCTCGCCTCAAGAAGTATTATTAGTAAATGTATGAATGTCTAGGTAAAGTTAGTGTGCATCATTTGGAATGCTTGTAAAATGTGTTACATTTTATCAATAAAATGATTATTCATTTGTTCCTTATTCATGTGAATGCTTGTTGGTCATTTTATAAAATTGCACGACCTAGGCTGCCTCTAAGTCATGTGAGATTCTTTCACCTGCTCTTTGAACCATCATTCGATGGTTAATAAAACTCGATCATGTTACCGAGCGGCCCTAACGAGGTTGGATTTTAAAACTTGGTAACTATACTAAGCGGCCCTCATGAAGTTGAAGACTAAAAATTTAGGAGGCTTCCTTAAAGTATGAATACAAAAACCTCCAGCTAAATGAGATAGTATTGTTAGCTGGCTATGGTCCAAAAATTTAAGTCAGACAGATTAAAGCTATGATGCCCTCTGGCATGACAAAGGGTTAGTAGTCACAAGTGGATGATGGCTTAAGTTACCTCAAGAGCTCGGCAATTAAGTCTATAATGCCCGGCCAACTTATATATATATATATATTTATTTATATTTATTTATTTATTTATTTATGCGTAAAAAACAAAGAGAGAGAGAGAATTTTGACACAATTGTAACAATGTAATTTATTCCTTTGCAAAAATAATACAAGTATAAGATATAACATTTTATCTCAATGAAGGGTTGTTGTGAAGCTATGAGGTCTCCGGCAAAGGCTCCCAGGACTCCACATCGTTTCTAGGATGGTACAACACATCCGATCTATTCCGAGCGCTGGCATTCATTGGATGGAATATTGAAATGGGAATACTTGGAGCCACTACCTTAATAATGTATCGGCAAAGGCCAATACCATCCCAGTATTTACGCTTCATCACCTGCTTGATATCGACAAAGGACTTATGAAGTTTTGGTCACGATGCCTTGTCTTGCAAAACTCATGTTCAAGACGAGAAACACACTTCTCCAAGGCCATGAACTTCTTTTTCTCAATATTAGCTTTAAGACAAGCAGTCGGTAGTGGAGACAAGACGATGAGCCAGTTCTTTAAGCTGTAAAAGAAGAATAAATGAGAAATTGCAAAAACAAATAATAAAGGAACTAAGAAGAGGTTCGACCAATACCCTAGAGAAGGATGAGCTCCTTGTGGGTGCATCACTTGTAGGAACCTCCAAAACTTCTGGCTCCAAGGGCTCTACAATGGCCACCTCAACCGCCTCACTAACTCATTCGGAAAAAACTTCCTCCTGGGCATCAAACGTTGGGGGCTTGGAACCAAATGCTCCAATTTCTCCCTTGAATGCTACTTCCCACTCGGCGTCAGACGCAGGAGCATCCAAGTTTGGCACATTTGCCATCTCAACTCGTCCTTCGGTATTGTCGTCATCTCTGGCCTCAAGCACTGGGGGCTTGGAAAAAGGTTCCTCAACAATATCGGCAAGAAGTTCTAGGACGGCCACCTTTGAGATGCCGGCATCTAGAACCTCAACTTGAGGCACCTTCTTGGCCTCCCCGGACTGAATCTCGCTGATCCAAGAAGCACCATCGACAAAGTTAGTAGGAAGGTCAGGCAGGGGCTCTTCGGACAGAGATAGCAGAACGGCCGACACCTCATATGAAGTAAGGGTTGGAGCTAGGATAGGAGTGCCTTCGGCTCCAGCCTTAGAATCGTCCATTGCAGGAAACTCCGAGGGCTCACAGCCTTCATCAAGTCCAACGGCCCTAGACATTTGGGCCGAATGAGTAGGAATTGGGCCCATCCTCACTGACGGCCTCTTTGCCCTAACTAGCTGGTCGATGGTGGCTTCATCGTTGTCCAAGGAGAACCCGGCCAAGGCCTTCTGACGCTCGGGCACCTAGGCAAAAGGTTCACTCATTTGCAGAGGCCTCTACTTTCTCTTCAACTTCCTCTTAGGAACTAACGGTGCTGGTGGTGTGTCCGACTCCTCCAAAAGAGGCTCCCATTTGGCTTGTGCTAGAGACTTGGCAAGCAACCATCAGTTCTTCTTATTCTCATTAAAGGAGTTAGCTTTTTTCCTTGATAAAGTTTGTCAGCGCCTTTGTCGACTCCTTGTGCTCAAGCACTTTGATATTAAAGGACGCTGTAACTCGGCCCCATTTATTGAGAGCTCTCATCCAGAGGAAGTCACCAAGAAGAAGAACCGGCCTTTCTGTGTTTTGGTTGAGTCAGGATTTCCCCCATTCAACACAAACTTGGGGTGAGGAGAGACCGAGATCCAATCTGTTCAATGTTGGAATCTAAAAATTACTTTCACGGCCTTGGTGTCTAACACCAGGCCATGAATGCATGCAAAAATACACATAAAAACTAGATACTTGACGGCGTTGGGTTACAGCCTTACAACTAGAATGTGAAGAGTCGTCATTATTCTATATAGCTTCAGCGCCATTGAAAATGGAGCCCTCCTTTAAGGCGAGTCTTGCACACAGTAATGTAGCCCTCTTGTGTAGAACAAGCTCTGGCACTCACACCAGGCAATATATACACCAACGAGGTCGGAATCCTGTACCGAGCACAGAGGTCGTTGATGTCGGCCGACGTAAGAATTGACTCGATGTCCTTGACCCCAGGAGTCAGTGAAGAAGGTTGAGAAAACTCAAAGAAAATGAAGAAGGCGAACTAAATTCTTAGAAAATAAAGGGCAATGGAGTTTCAAAAGAAGTGTAGGAAAGAAGGATTTCGAACGATTTATACTAAATCCATTGGGGCTAAAACGACACCGTAAAAAGGAAATTCAAAAAGACGCGCCTCATTATGACGTCGATGCGTGTCAACACCCTATAGGCTGTGCAGCACGACAATCGTCTGAAGTCAGTAATGATGACTGGTACAATTCCGAGAATGGCGCAGGACTCAAAGAAGCTCGTGTTTAATACTGCTGTTGGTGGCACAAAGGAAGTCAATCAGACTAGGAGCCCTCGTCTGGACATCTAATGAAAGGTTGTCGGACTGAGAGTCCTCGTCCTGCCAATCAATGAAATCCTTCGAACTAGGAACATGGTTTTGGACAACTGACTATCATCAGACATCATACCGGAAGTCTAAATTTCAAGCCTCCCGGCATAAGAGCTAGTGATGGGTATAGTTGCCACCGGCCCAAGAGGAAGGTTCGTCAAGGATTCGGCCCATAATTGAATAAAGTTCCAATCGGCCCATATAGCCCAAAGTGGTAAATGAGACCGTTGGTCTTATCCAAATAATTCACTGCCTGTAAGATGACAACATCAATTTTAACCGATTGGAACATACTTCCTTCTCTTATCTGGATAGCTTAACGGACTCAACTGCCAGTTTAAAACTGTCAGTCAAATGGCTTGCTCTTATCTATCTAGACGGCTCCCTGGCCAGTTTGCAGAAAGATCAACTGCCCTTAACTCTATATATATCCATTATTTCCAATAGGAAGGGAGATGACAGATAACTAATAATCCTAAAACTTGCAAGGGGCAAGTTTAGGACGCATCAAGCGCTTTTTTCTGTCTCTCCTAAAGACGTTTTCCACTAAATATTCCTCTGAATAATATTTTAGATAATCATTATCATTCTCAATTTACATCCTCTTTTTCTCTTTTTAAAAAAGAAGATGACTAATTTAAGCGTCGGAAGATAAATCGGAGGGTAAGTCCCACCAAAACTTTGACCGTTTATTTATTGTGTTGTATAGGATCCAGATTTGAAGTATATGGAGACCGGACCTTCTTCTAATCGTTCAAACTAAGCAAACCATTTCGTGGCTCTCTAATCCGTATAATAATTCGGATTCGATGTCACATCATATATAATTTCCTAATAGCCCACTTGGGGAGCATAGTTTGTTCTGCGAGTATCTTCTCCATGTTGTCCTATTCATCAAGGAAGATGGAGCAAGCTGTGCCAAGAGTCTTCTATCTCCTTTTTAATGTCTAGGATTGCATCTTCCCCGAAGCTTATATTATCAGTCCTCCCCGTCAACATGCAAGTCTTTTCCAGAACTGGAACTAATGTGCTCCTTCATAGCACAGGAACAGAAATGGGAAACCAGAAAGGGGTACTTTATGAAAACTGAGAAACTACATTTACCAGAAGTATCGGACATGAAAACAATGAGGAGACACCAAATTGATATTATAAATATTGGAAAATATTCAAAACATAAAAAAAATGAGTAATCTCAAAATAAGAGAGAGAAATTGAAAACCAAAAGAAGGGAAAGGGAGATGGAGAGAGTCCACACAAGTTACTTATCCCAAGGGAGAGAAGTGAGAGAATAGGAGTGTGGCTGGGAGTAGGAGTGAGAAAATGTGGTACCCCGTGGGTGTTCTCTATAAGATGCGTTTCTTTTTGTTGGTTTGGAAATACAGAAAGTTTTTCTATGAAGAAACTCTCTGTTTCTGTAAAAAATGAAGGATAGCTATCTTGGAATTTCTGAAATTTTTCGGGGCACAAACATTCCGTTGAGCATGACCTCTTAGTTGTTTCACATGCAAAACATTTGCCACAAACAATGCATGACCTCTTAGATGTTTCCACTTGCTCCATGGTTTAGTTGTGACGGGGGATTTTTGAAAATTCCGTTGCTGTCATAACATTTTCTTTTGTTTATTGGTATTTATGATTCCACTAGAAGTATCTTCTCCGGATGTTGTATCACCACATGTTCAATCATCAATAATTCTATCCTTTTTTTAGTCACCCTCTTATTGAGCTTCTTCTGAACAAATTTCTCTCTCCTGGTTGCCTTTTTTGTTCATCTGCTCTACCTTCTTTGTGAGTTAGCTTCTTAATTAGTTCATCTTGATTTTAGTCTTCTTGCCCTCTCTAATTGGTAAAGAGAGCTGCACATTTATCCTAATAGTCATTAACCTTTGTTTATAACCTATTAGTTAACTTAAGGAGAACCTTTTTTCTCCTGCCACAAATGACACTGAAAGATTAATAATTGATCGTAGATGTAGCTATGGTAATGCAAGCCAGGACTACCCCTGCTCTTCGGAGTCCTTGAATTTCCTTTATGTTTCCATGTTGCTCCCTCTAGTATCCAATTCCTGTGTTTTCCTCTCCCTTAATTATGTGAATCCTTTGTCTTTGCTTATCTTTGCATAAGATTCTTTTGGCGCACTATCTTGATGCATTAACCCTCTTTTCTATCCTTTTTGAGCTTTACGCATGAGCTAAAATTTTCTTGTCCACATGAAGTCCTGAAGCCTGGTATGAGATTATATTGTTCTTCTTTTTCTCTTGTTTATACATCGTTGGCTTGTCTTCTTGATGGCCCTATTATTGTTTCTCTATCCATATTATCTCATAATCTCATTACATTATTGTTAAAAAGGGAAGATGGAGCAAATAGCTGTCTCACCCGTCTTATATCTCCTTTTCTGCATCTTTGTCTAAGCTTGTCATTGAATTGAGATTAATCCTTCCTATCATCATCTCAATACTGGACTAATATATTTTATTACTGTTGTGGTAAACGATGTCTCAAAACCTATTTCTTCTGCACTATTGTGTCTCTTTGCATCAGATGGAGACATTTCCATATGTTGTTTGATGTTTAATTGACATTTTAAACACTGCACAGGGTACATATGGGAGTTCAATTTAATTTAAAAAATATCCCTTGCCCCACCTATAATAGGTAGAAAGAAAAATGCAGGAATGCAAAAAGACTGAGGGCAATGAAGAAGAATCATTCCCCTCCATTCCTCTTCCCCTATCTTCATGTGACTCTTAACAGATGGGAAATTATGACTGTGCCCCCATTTCCCATCAATCTCTCAATCTAGACTGACTGTGTCACACTAATTAGATTGAGGAAAAATTTTAATGTCCCACATTGATTGAGAAGGACATGCGAGCCCAAGTTATGAGCTAAAGCATCCATCACAAAGTAACAACCTTGGGCATTTTGGGGTTACTCAGGCTGTGTAGTTTTTTGGGTAAGTAAAGGCTGTGTACTTAAGTTGCTTGGATGGATGGCTAGCTGCTTGGGTGTTGTGTGGTCCCCATTGGGACCTATTCTTCATCTTCAGTGACATTTTGATCCAGCAAGGGGAATGGGTTGGCTGCTGTACTGATGACAGTGGCCGTGGCTTGGCAGTCTTTACACTTCTGAACCATTTCAGTTGCTTGGTGGATGAATAATTGCTTGGTCTTTTGTTGTTACAGAATTTGAGGAAAGTAGAAATGCTATCTCATTTTGTCTGTGTTCACAATTAAGCATGAGTATAATGTTATGTTACTTCATATTTTATGTGCCTGATCTTGTTTCGTGTAATTTTTGAATTTTTTATTGCTATATAGGTAATGCATAGAAGCGTTGAATATCCCAGGGACATTTGAAAAGACACACATACATTGTCTCTTGTTATCATCCACTCATTATTTACTTATTTCAGGTGTTGTGAAACAGAAGCGATCATTATGGCGTTTGAAAACATACACTGATTTCCTGTGGGCCGTTGTCAACTTCATAGTGATTTTCTTCACAACGATGTTTTCGGTAAGCATTCTAGTGTGGATTGTTTGTCCACTATGATGCTAATGCTATGGTATACTATCCCGAATGGAAAATTTCGTGCTTCTGTGCCTTCTGTTTGTAGATGGAGAAGTCAGATGCTTATAAGAAATCCTCTGGCTCCCACAAGAAATGGGATGGTGGCGGCCCAGGCGGCGGAAATGGCCCATCAGGTGGTGGTGGTGGTCCACGTGGGCCCCGTGGATTAGACAACGTTCGTGGATTAGATAGTATTCGCGGAATCAACCATAGTAAGTACCTGTTTCCACAAAACTCTGTTTTTTGTTCAAAATTTAGAGAAATTTCTCAGCTAGATTGTGGTTGCTACGTAGCTGTTCACAAGATTCACTAGTGGGGTGTATAGAAACCCATAATGGGCACCACATTGGCTTGGCAACACATTATTTTTTTCATAAAGAGGTTATGATATGCCGGTGACAAATCAACCAAAATTCTTAGGTTATTGATAAATTTGAGAATATAATTAATAAATAACTCTACTTTATACATAATTATCAATAAAAAGCACAGTTATTGTTTTATCATTCCAAAAATCACGGGAAAAATCAGTATCATAGTGAGCTATTATAAAAGAAGTTGTGTTAATAACGTAACTCATACAATGAAAGAAACAAAGGCAACAGGAGTTTAGGTTTAGCTTTAATTTTTTAAGCATATCTAATGAATTTTATTTTTCTGAACATTATGAAATAGATCAATGTGTTAGAGTCTGACACGCTAGCTTAAGAGAAGCATCAGTGCTTGATGCTGACCCTGCATTTCTTGTTCTGAATGTGCAGACTCACTGCCTGCATGTGGTTCTTGCTGTGGTGGCTGAACGCTGGGAATTGCTTTTAAGGCTTGGATGCTATGTGGCTGAACGCTGGGAATTGCTTTTAGGGCTTGGATGCTATAAATGGAGAGTTTGTTCATGTTTGGCTGGCTTACATTGCGCCACACTCTAGTTTAATATTTGGCTGCTAAAGCTAGAATGCAAAATGCAAACATTAAATGACAATTTAAGCTACGAAGTATTAAGAAAGATGAAGGAACCAAATTTATTTGCGTTGGATTGATGTGACCCTCACCTCATGAAAACGGACCTTATAACTTTGGCGTTTGCGTTCAAAATTGGGTATGGTGATGGACTATTTGTTGTTGAATGAGAATAAAATAAATATTACCAAAAGTAAGATATGGATAAATATTTGATGTTTGGTTTGTATAAGAAATGCATGTTTCTTTCGGGGAGAAAGCGTCGTGGTGCTAAAAAGAGGGGTGGGGATGAAGGTGGAGCCGACGTGGGTTACGTGTGTTGCGCGGTGCCCTTGTGTGGAGGGAGTTGCCCAAGGTGGTCCGATCGTCATAGACAACCTAGAAATATAGGGATTATGCGGCATGCAAACATGATACGCAGATAAAAGATATCCATATATATAGCTTATATATATAGTATGTATATATATGGTAGATAATTATTTATGAGATTTTATAGAATTTTAGAATAGCTTAGAGAAATCTATGTATTGATTCTAGAATGTTCTTAAGTGGGGAGAATACGAGAGATTTTAAAATATTTCAGAGGGAGAAAGTTATGAAGAATATTCTAGAATGTGAACATTAGTTTCTAAAATATTATGTTTCTACATATTTGATGCGAGAATATTAAAAAATATTAATTTGTCTATATTATAAAGGTTATGCCAAACAAGTGTCTTACTAATTACCGATAAAAAGTGCCATCGCATGACAAGGCGTATGTGATTGGCTTGGCGATATGGTGGCATTTTAAGGATGGGATAGGCGTAGACGAGACTGATAATTAATTTTTTTATTATTATTTTTATAATAAATAAATTTATTTTTATATAAAGTTAGTTATTTTTATTTTTGTAATTTTAAGTATTTCAAAGTAAAGCAAATGAGGGGACTACAAGAAGATAGAAATGGATATTATTAATTGCCCTAAACCAAACACTGCATAGATTTTTTGCAACTTTTGATATTTCAATTGTGTCAATTTTATACTCAATAATATATTTACCATCTATCTATAATTCTCTCTTTACTTATAAGGCTCATTAGAATTTTTTTTTTCAAGAGGAAAAGATAAATTAAAAAAATAAAATGAGTCGTATATGTAGATAGTGGGGTATGGGGTTTTGTAAATTAATGGGATAAGTTGTATTAATTTTTTATGTTTATTGAAATTTTTTTAGGTATTACGATGAACTTCAATGAGGCCCAATATGCAAGCCCAAAAAACAGAGAATTTACAAAGGTATTTGGGCTTTTATTTTGGGTCTGGTTCGATAGAAATTCAAGAGGCCCAATGGGCCGTACAGCGATCCTTCTTCTGTAATACGTTGAAGCTGAAACCGCGATTACCCGCAGTTCAAAAATCGCTCCTCTCTCTTTCCGGCGACCGACTGAACTGTTCGACGAAGGTTATGGCTCAACGAATTCGAGTTCCCGCAGTTTGAATTCTTCCGTCGTCCTTTCTATTTCTCTCTTACTCTCTCTCCGTGGATTTCTGAGATGCAAACAGAGATCTGCCGATGGAAGGGGAGGTTAACCTTCCAGCCCCACCAGTGAGCGACAAGACCAATCTCATACGTCTGGTCAACAAGGCGTATCCTACCTCATCCTCTTCTATTTCTGCTTCATCTTCCTACAAGTCCACTTCGCCTGATTTTCTCCGTAATGTTCAGGCCGCATTCAAACGGCACCGTCCTCTTGGTACCCTCCTTTCCTCTCTCTTTCCCTCTTACTCGACCTAATTCTTTTGGTTTTAGGTTGAATTTTTTAGGAGCATTCTATTCATTTTCAGTTCTAGGGTTGCTATTGATGGTTGATTTCTTTGCAGTGAAGCGTAAGGTAAGATTAGGGCTTTAAATGCTCCGGCTAAATAAATTCACGCCCTGCCATTAATAACTCGCATATCAGATTAAGGCACTACCATATGTACTGACTTCAGCTTTCTAATTTGTTCTAACTGTATTTCTGCAATTATCCCAAAATTCTTTAATTAGGTTATAGTTTTACCTTTTTTCCTCAACTGTAAATCAAATCCAGATTATTGTCGCTTCTGAGAAATCAAAAAGCAATTGACTTCTTAAATTTTTCTGGGTTGTGTTCTGAGAAATTGCAGGTACAATGCAGTCAAACAGTTTGATGCCGAGGCGCATATTGCCTCCGCAGAGAGAGAAATCAAAAAGCTCAGGATTGGATTCAGATATTGCAGTAAACCGGAGATCCCATGAAGTAATTTCAATTGGTCTGACAAAGGAATCGGTCACCTCCCTGGGGGAAAGTCAGATTGATACATCGATTTCACCTCCTCCTTTTTTGAGTACTGCCTCAACTGCTTATGAGAAGTATAATCTATTTGATGAGCAAAGAGCTGAAGATAAACCTACTCCTTGCCAGAAGGAGAATGATGTAAATATTTCATCTTGTGTGAAATTGCATTGTGTTCCAGTCGCCGATGGCTCAAAGATGGTCCAGTCTGCGTTGGCAAATACTGCTACTTCACAAGGTAGTACTAGTAGGTTCTCCCTTGGTTCATAACTTAGAATTTCAGTTGCTGAAGTATATTCATGTTTAAAATACTTGTCTATGTGGGCAAGTACCTTTCTTCACAGGGTTGTAGTTGTTCCCTTGGATCACAGCTTATACATTCAATTGCTGAAATAGATGCATGCTGAGAATGCCTGTTTGCAATGCCAGTGACATATTTGTGGGGAGGTAGGAAGAGGG